>PVHP010000908.1:0-122244 GCA_004024765.1 Zapus hudsonius
ATATATATATATATATATATATATATATATATATATATATTCTTTTATTTATTTGAGAGAGGAAAAAAGGAAAAACCATGGGCATGCCAGGGTCTCCTGCCACACTGCAAGCAAACACAAACCACTTGCTTCACTTTGTGCATCTGGCTTTATGTGGGTACTGGAGAATCAAATCCTGGGCTGTCAGGCTTTACAAGCAAGTGCCTTTAACCACTGAGCCAACTCTTCAGTGCAAGGATGGTGATTTCTGAATAGTGTGGGAAAAGAAAAGAAAAAAGCAAGAGTAGTTCCATATAATTAACTCTTTGCTTTGTTTGATAACATGACCTATACAATATGCTTGACTGAACAGCGTTAATATTTTCAGTGAGTCTAACACCTGGAATTTGAGATTTTCACTTCTTTTTACATTTTTATTCAAGCAGCCAATTATGGACCCCAAATGGCAGGCGCACAGCTGTCTTACCCAGGAGGCTTTCCTGGGGCTCCTGCGCAGATGGCGGGACCACCACCACAGCTCCAGAAGAAGCTGGACCCTGACTCCATCCCCAGCCCTGTGAGTGTTCTTCTCACCCCCCCCCCCCAAACCCCTGCATTCATTAGCAGTTGGCTGACTTTGCTGTAATGTTCTCAGCCACCCATCACGTGAGGAGGCTCCTGTCCTCACCAGTACCTGTGACAGAGGGCTTACTAGGGATCAGGGCATGCAGGGGCCTAACAGAGAGAACTGTCTCAGATGACAATACACCAGCTATTTATAAGTATAAACTTAAAGATTTGTGTTGTATCTGGTGCCTGGGGAGTGCTTTAGAGCATCTTAGGAATACAATTTTAACAATTCTTAATATCTTTTTAATAACCATACTTCCTGTCATGTTTATGCTCTACTTACTATTTCTTATGATTTGACTATGAAGTTTCTTCCACAGGTTCATTGGTTGCATGCTTGGTACTCAACTGGTGGTAAAAAATGTTGAACGTTCTGGGAGAACCTTCAAACTTTAGGAGATAGGATAGGGCCTGGCTGGAAGAAGTTGGTCTTTGTGGGTATGTTGTCCTAGGCTTCTTCGTGTTTTCTTTCTGCTTGCTATCAGCCATGGGTGAACATTTCCACTACATGCTCCTGCTTCCATGGTCTTCTGCCCAAATGCATGGGACTGAACAACCATGAATAGTGCCTCTGAAACTGTGAGCCAAAATAAAATTTTCCTTCCTTAATTTATGTCAGTAACAAAAAGTCTTTCAAACAATATTATTGGGGCTTGGGGAAATGGCTTAGTGGTTAAAGAAGCTTTCTTTCAAATCCTTTTGGCCTGGGTTTGATTCATCAGCACCCAAGTAAAGCCAAAAACAAAGGGGCACCTGTATGGTATAGATGTGGCCCCCACCACATACAAATAAATAAATTTTTAATACAATATTATTTTTATTCCAGTTTTTAAAATCATGTTTACATTGAACTTATTTTACTCTATGTGATTACAGGCAAAATCCATAGGCATTCAAAGTCATTCCATTTCATTTTCAGATGTTCTTAGTTCCTGGCTCACTGTCACTCACCACTTCTCTTTCTGTTATAACCACAGGTCACTTCAATATCCTTGTATATGAGCTTCCTGATCCAGAGCTGTCACTGTCTTAGTCTTTTCTTTCATTCTTCCTTTATTATCCACGGTCCCACCCGAGACCCTGTCATCACCATCACTGTACACCTTGAGAATCACAGATGAAATTGTCACATTCCCCAACTACTGTCTCCTGTCTTTGTAATTTATTCCTACCTTCAAGACTCAATAATAATTTTCTCCACCAGGACTTTCTTCCAACCATATTTTCTTTGACTCATATTGTCTTCATTTTTACTTCATCTTAATCGTGTGTGTGTGTATTGTGCATATTTGTGGGTGTGTGCATTTACATGTGTATTGTGTATTGGCACACTTTCATGTGCATGTTTGTGTATTTGCACGTGCAGGTATTTGTATGTATTTATTACTGGCTTTACCTCATCTGTTTAACCTCTTGTTGTTAGAAGTGTCCCTAGGCTCAGGCTTTGGAACTATGCCTTTCTTCATGGACACTTACTCTGTGGGTTAACATTTTTCAAAGCATGTTTTCAGAAGTAGGCAGCTGACCTCAGCTCATGGCCTCTTGGAAATTTTTGTTCTCAGGCATTGGGTCTTCGTTATTTAATCAGTCTCCCCATGTGGGGCTCTGCAATCTGTTGGCATAATAAGCTCTGTGTGATCCTTAGTCACACTATAGTGGGATCACCATTCTCAAAGATCTCATCATTGTCATGGCTTTAAATGAAAATAGGGATATTCCTAGTCAAGACTTTTCCCCTGAAATCAGAATCCAACACCACAGTGCCAGCTCCTCACGTGACAAACCTCGTATTCTTTAGTCACTCTTTCTCTTACATCTCTAATTGAGTCCTTCGGTCAATCCAGTCCTACTCATCAGCTCTTACTCATTCCATCCTCTGCCTCGTCACTGGTCTCCTCATTGCTGCAGTCTGAACAGCAGCCAGGGTGATGCATATAACTCTACAGGATGCTACATTGCATGCCATCCAGACTACCATGCTCCCACACACCTCATAGCTCTGGACAGGGCTCTCCTCACTCCTAACCTGTTCTTCAGCTATACCCACTCTTCAAGTGTGCCCATGCCTGGTATGTGCCAGGATTCTAGGCCTTTAATTAGATGTTTCCATGGCCCATGTGTTCTCCTAGATGGATGCTTAGTCAGGCTTCATTGCCTCTCGCCAGTATCCCTGGTGCCTGGTCCACATCTCTACATGTCCGCAGCACGTATCTGCCTTGCAGAGGGCCTATTACATGCACAATTGTTTGATTACTGCCTGTCTTCCTTACTAGAAGGTTAGCTCCACGAGGGCAAGGATTTAGACATGATGGTACATCGTATATGCATTCACTCATTTGTTGAATGAAGCAAAGACTGAACAGTGCCAGCAAGGGTAAGGTGCTGTGATTTGTCACAGACCTTTCAAATGTCTATGTGCAGATCATTTTCATATTTGTTATCTTGAAGTTATCAAACAGCAATGCCAGAAGAAGCCTATTTTGTGTCTCTATTACCAAAATAACCTGCATTTTTTTCTGAGATAAATTCTTCCTTTTAGAGAGAAAAATGCTACACTCTATTCCTGAGCAAGGTTCTTAGTACATACAACCCTTTGAACGGTAGTTTCAGCCACATTTTGAAAGCGAGGAAAATATTATCAAACTCTTTCTCTCTGACATTTCTTTTTTTATTTTTTTTATTGTCCATAATGAGTTACATTATTTAATGGGCAAACAATGAGTTATTATCCCCAGTTCCACCCTCTTCTCCATCCCCAATCAGCTGGATATCCTCCTCCTTGAGCAGTCTGCCTCTGGCATTTCTGCACCAACAGAAGTGTTACTCAGAGTCTAGCACTTCCTGTTTTGTTCTCTCAACACTCCAACATTTAAATGATTCAGCTTTGAGCAGCCTTTCTTAACAGATCACATGTCTTTTTAAAAAATATTTTATTGTCAATAATTAGATATATTATATGGTAAAATCTTGTAGGGTCCCCAGTGGGATGGGGACCCTACTTGGTGGGCATACTGAATCTGTCCATGGGGTAGGAGGTTCTGAATTGTAGCTAGTTTTTTCCCCTTAGTATGTTGTTGCTAAGAGGGGCAATGTCTCTGGATATTCTCCCCCACCATGGCTCTTACAGTCTTTCCACCCCCTCTTTGACTCAGTTCCCTGAGTCATGGTGGATGAGTTTTAATTCTGCTTTATTGTTGAGAACTTAAGTGTGTCTGGACTTCTGCCCTGGGTTGTATTGAGTATCGTTGGTGTCTGTCTCCATTGACCTTTCATGGGTTTTCAGACTTGCTGTGGTGATTGGTCTTCTGTTTATCTTGCCACTTTCTCATATGTTTCATTTGGTCCCTATATGATTAGTTTGGGGTGGTTCATCTCCTGCCAGGATGTCAGCCATCATCCCATGGCTTGTTGGTGGAATTGGGTTGTTCACAGCTCTTGCTGGCTTCTGATAAATACACAGAATCTCCAATGGAGAGTGATATCAGTATAGGTTAAATGGGGCAAACATTACAAATTTGGCAAGATTCTAATGGGTGTAGCCCCTCTGTAGATCTCTGGTAGTGGGAATTTCCCCATGGAGCCTGGGTTCTTGGTCCCCATAAGATTTTGCCGTGTATCCCAGTTCCAGTTAAGGGTTCCTCGTCACTGAGTGGATCTCTTAGCCATCGTTAGGGCATTGATTACCCACCCAGGTTTAGTGCCACTATTGCACAGGTGAGCACTTCTTGACGTCCTTTGGTCTTCCATACAGCCGGGTCACACTTGTTTCTTCTTCCTATTCATTTATGTCAACAGAATCATTTCTTTTTTTCACTTTTTTCTGATTTTATTTTATGAATACACAGTATTCATGGTGAATAAGTGTGAAAATAATCTTACTAGCACATATTCTGAAGGAAGGAAATCAATGTCTCTTAAGGTTACTTTGGTATTTCATATATCATGTCATCAGATTGAAACTTGCAGGAACCAAGTCATCACTGAAATTGTTATAGGGATTTCTGACTATTGTTTTTTTTTTCTAAGACTGTTTTTCTAAGACTGTTTTTCAAAAACATACATTTGAGGTAAATAAAAAAGCAAATTTTACCAATTACTAAAGTGCTGTCATATTTTCTACTTTCTTTAAAAAATTTTTTATATTTTTATTTTCTGGAGAGAGAGAGAGAGAGAGAGAGAGAGAGAGAGAGAGAGAGAGAGAGAGAGAGAGAGAGAGAGAGAGAGAGAGAGAGAGGATTTCAAGCAGTCGGATGTGCCCTCATTGGGCTTTGCAAGCAAGTGCCTTTAACGGCTGACCATCTTCTTAGTTCTTTACTTTTTCTCTATTACAGACAAGATGTGAATTTAGTTAATAATGACCACTTGTACCATTGTTTCTTGGAAGTAAGTGCTTTTTAAATTGAAAAGGACTTATTTAAAATTAATCTTTATGGAAATACAATCTATTGGAGACTGAAGGTTCATTGTATATTAGACACATGATGATCTGTATATTAGACACATGATGGTCATTGTGACTTTTGCCTCAGTCATACTTGAAATTATTTTGTTGATGGAAATGATTACAATAGATGTTAATAAGAAACATAACTACTCTTGTCTTGAATGAGCCTGATTAACCTTGTGACCCAAACACACACTGTAGAGCTTTGATTTCCCCCTCACTTCTTATCTCTGTCCATGGTACCATGGTTTGCCTTAGTTATGTTTGGAACACATTGCCTATCTTTGATTTTCTAATTATTCAAATCCTATGGAATTTGGAAGTCAGACAGATACAGATTTACAGTCAGGCTGAATCTGTTGCCAACATTCTTGGAAACCAGTGAGGGCAGCACCATCTGGGTAAGGTAGAACTGGAGGTAGTTATAGGATTTCCTGATGGCAGCATTCACATTATTGATGGTTTCTTTGGGCTTATAAAAACACTACAAATCTTTCAAATTTTTCCATTCCAGTATAGATACACCTTGTTTTCTCTCACATTTTAACTCTCTTTTAGTTTTGTTTTTGTTTCTTATTTTCATGTTTTCTTTTCCCACCTGCCTCTTTTCTACAGAAGTGAGAAGATATGGAGGGTAATTAGAAAGACGAATTATTAGGATTCATTTTTGTTTCCTTCATAAGTTCATGCTTCTTGATTTTGCTTCTAAATTTCCTCTGTAGATAGTCACATCAGAAAAACTTGTTTTTTAAAAACTCCCCTGTTGTCTTCACCAGCAAATGTTTTTAGTAGAAAAATATGTTCTCAAGTCAGATGACAAAATTTGGGAACCTGTTGATTTGTAAATAATAGGCAAAAGTCCCACATGAGACATGTTGCATTCTCTATGGAGAATCTTGAAAGGCAAATTAAAGATTAAGAGGGATTCTGAGGAGAGGTGTTAGGTAGCTTTAGGTCATATAGTCCAAGTTATTTCTTTTGAATTTAATGATCTGTAGCCTTTTAGAATTTTTCTCTGATTGCAAAAAATATTTTTAAGCTTTTTAAAAAAATATCTATTCATTTTCAAGCAGAGAGATACAGAGAGAGAGAGAGAGAGAGAGAGAGAGAGAGAGAGCACCAGGGCCACCACCTTGTGGGTCTGGCTTATGTGGGTCCTGGGGAATTGAACCTGGGGCTTTAGGCACTGGAGGCAAGTGCCTTGACCACTGAGCCATCTCTCCAGCCCTATTTTTAAGCTTTTAATTTCTTTTAATCCTAGAATAGCTTTCCAGTGCTCCCCTAAGTTCATAATAAATAAATTGGATTAAAAATAAGATTTTTTTCTGAAGGATCAGGGAGTGTTACAGAATATAATTTAAATATTTGGACACTATAGGTTTAAGATTGTGAAAGTAAGCAATGAACTGAAGATGTAGTATACTCAGTGAGAATTTGATTGTAAAGGAAATGAAAGAATTTAGAAAATGCCTGCCCCTCCCCCACAATATAAAGAGAGAAGGAAGGAGAAGAGGGGAGGATAAGCAAGCTAGAGTGTCCCCTTCATTGAATTCTGGGAAGAGTTTTCACCTAACTTGCTCTTGTTGTCTTGTTTATCAGATTCAAGTGATCGAGAATGACAGAGCTACCAGAGCGGGACAAGTTTATTCCACCAACATCAGAGGCCAGGTTCCTCCACTGGTCACTACAGATTGTGTGATACAGGACCAAGGTATTCATTTTTTCAGTGATTTTTGGTTTTTTTGTTTGAAGTCTCAAAATTTTTCACTGCTATAAAGCACATATGCTGCCATTAATGCTGTCACTGATGGGCAATACCACTATAGCTGAGCCGTTCAAGAATCTACAAAAGTACTGTGAACAGAATTCTATTCTCTGCTTCTAATACTCTAGAGAGATTCCAGTGATGTATAATACACTGTAACTGTTTATGTAGATTTCAGTGAGGATTTACAGTTTGAATGAGTGCATCCCCTAACTTGGACAAATTTGCACATGGCTAGAAAGCTGAAGGACCCAGTGAGCAGAGCCCAGAGGCCTGAGAAGCCAGCTGACCTGCTCTGCCCAGTATCATATTCTGCAGATCCTCTAACAGTCTGGCTCTTGGTTTCCCACCTCAAGGCTGGAATGCAGGGATGCCATACTCCACTTCTCTTGATCCTGAGCCAGGCTGCTCTCACTGAATACAGTTGCTAAGCTTCATGCCGATTGACTTCCTAGGAGTGTATCACCTTGTTCATGGCAAATGAAAAGTGCATTTGGTTTTGGGTATGGTCTCCAGTAACAAAAGCAAAAGGAGAGAGAGGGGGGAGGAGGGGGAGGGCAAGAGGGAGAGAGGGGGAAGGAGAGAGAGAGAGAGAAAGAGAGAGAAAGAGAGAGAGAGAGAAACAGCTCCTGATCCAATCCTGAAGTATGCTCAACATAGAAATGAGCATTGCCTCACATCAGAGTTGTTGAGCCCCTCAAGTCCAAGTTCTCTCCTCACCATGCCCTGTTCTGCCTTAGAGCTTAGATCCTTGTGAAATACGTAGCACAGGGAGACTGAGCTGTGACTGGGAGAGTCAGGCTTCCCTCCTTTGGCCTGCATGTGTGCGTGCATGGGGCTCATCATGCAGAGCAAACTGAAAGCAACTACAAACACTATAGATATAAAGGTCAATGTAATTTAGATTATTTTATTTACTATTCTAAAAATGATTTTCTTTGCCCCTTCTTACTTACAGACTCAAAGCTACTTAGCTGAGTTTATATTTGTAAAGTTTTATGACCTGGTATATAATAAATTGAAATTGATTATTTTTCCCACCATAGTTGACCTACAGAAATGACAATTTTATTTCAATCTAATAGTTCTGCATAAGCATTTTTAAAAATTCATTAGTTTCCCTTAATTTTTCAAACAAATGTTTAGGTGTCAGAAGTTCTTTTAAACCTCTTCAGGGTCCTCAGCTGGGTGGCTAGTCCCTGTGTTCTCAGCTGTCTGGTGGCATCATCCTATGAGGTGACCATGTCTCTCTCTCCATGGACTTTTTTCATTTGGCTTCCAGGACACCAGATTTCCCCCTACCCTGCCCCTCACTCTTTTAGCTGCTCGCTCCCCTTCTGATTGCTTTATCTCAGAGGTCTCTGCAGTTTGGTCCTTGGTCATCTCCTCTTTGGCCACAGTTATTCCTTTGATAGTTTAACCTACTTCTATGAACTGTTTCTATGTTCAGAATTCCCAAATGTGCTCACACTTCACCCCAGTCTCCCGATTTGCATATCTAACTGTCCATTGCAGTTTGACTGCCTAATAGATCTTCCAAACTAGACATGTTCTAACCCAATTTTCTGCTCACCACCCACACACTTCTTAAAAACTGGTTCCCTCTCTACACCAGTGGCCTTTCACTCTAATGATGGTAATTTCAGAATGCCTCTAATTCCTGCAATATAGCTTTCAGAATTATACAATACTAATTTTTTTTTTTAGAAACAAGGAAAATTTGGCTAACAGGAAGGGATGATTTACAAGTACCTTTGTGATTATTTTAGAATAGCTTTCTATTGTAATCAACTTTTAAAAAATATTTTATTTATTCATTTTCAAGCAGAGAGAGAGAGAGAGAGAGAGAGAGCGAGAGAGAGAGAGCGTACCAGGGCCACCACCTTGTGGGTCTGACTTAAGTGGGTACTGGGGAATTGAACCAGGAGCCTTAGGCACTGGAGGCAAGTGCCTTAACCACTGAGCAATCTCTCCAGCCTCTTGTAATAAACTTTTGAGTGTGTTCCTTTAAATGTTTCAGGCAACGCTAGCCCTCGATACATCCGTTGTACCACGTATTGCTTCCCATGCACTTCAGACATGGCTAAGCAAGCTCAGATTCCTCTGGCTGCCGTCATCAAACCCTTTGCCACCATTCCTTCAAATGAGGTAAGAATGACGAGTAACCGTGATTATAGCAGTAATTTATCTATTGTAAATTCTTCTTTTTTTTTTTTTTTCCAATTTTTCTTATATGCTATTCCATAGTCCAGGAGGCTGGAATAAACTTCATTAAGGTAAAAACATTTAGTCATTCAATTCACTAGTAAAATGGAAATCTCACAAACCTCATTTTGGCATCCTGTATGGTGAACATTAGTGGACTGGGGGCATATCTGGCTTGTTGTACTACTGCATAACCACAGAAAATGTGGGCAGACCACATAACGAGCGAATGAGGAGAGCTGAAGCCTAGTTCATGTCCTACCATCCCATAGTCCTTGATCCTAATACATTTGCTCTAGTCATCAGAGGACCAAATGCTCATAAATTATATATTACAACCATGAAGTAGACAAGTCTGCCTGCATTTTTAGAGATGTACCCAATACGTAGTTGACTGAGAAAAAAAGAAAAGTGGTGTGCACTTAAATTATGAGCTCTTAGCAAGTTGTCTGTGGTTTTGGATCAGGATATCAAGAAATAACATGTTGTACCCCTCACTGCTGCCTTTCCTCTGTGAATGGCCCTGTGGCTGATACTGTGCAGGGAGACATGGGCACCGTAGGAGAACGAGTCCAGCAGGAGAGGAAGAGATGCTTTCCTCCAGCTGCACCTTTGACACGCCCATCCCAGGAGGGCAGTCAGTGGTCCCAGCTCCCCTCCCAACATGACCCTCCATCATGCAGCTGCTGGTCCTTCGGGGAAGGCTGATCTAATGTATTAGTAGCTGCATTGGAGGTGGGGTGTGTGTCCTTCCTTGGGCTGGAGTGGAGGTACAGAGCCATGGAGGAGAAGGGGGAGCAGTGGCTAGCATTGTATACTTTACATCACCCGAGGGAAAGAAGAAAGAGGAGAGAGAGGGCATCCATGCATACCCTGGCTTCATACCCTTTCGAATCTGCCCTCTCTCCTCTCAGTAGCAGTGAGAACTGGGAAGAGTGTGTCTTGGAGAAAGTCTTGAGCTGTTTCTGAAGGCCAGATTCACATGTCCTGTAGGTTCGTATTTGCAAGTCAAGAAGTGTATTCACTACCTTTATTTTAAATATGATCTGTTCTATCATGCTCCCAGAAATTTAATACAAGGCTTCCAAATTCTCTGTTTAAAATCATAATACTTAGTAAGGATGAAGGAGGCCAACATGCGTTGACAAAGAAATCCAGCTATGTGTGTTGTATATGCAAGCATTTTAAATAACAGTGTGATCAAAAGTATGTATTAGCTATTTTAAACATTTTGTGATGAAACATTTCAAGCAGAAAAAAAATCTAAAAGAATTTCATGGTGAATTCCTATATAACTGCCACCAAAATACTATTAATGTTGACTCATTGTGTCACACATCTGCCTTTTTTGGGGAGGTGTTTCTAGGTCAGCTGCGGATAGCAGTACACTTTATTCTCATGTGCATGTTATTAACTGATGTCCAGTATTTAATCACAGGTTTACTTTTCCTTTTGAGAAAAAGATTAATGTTAAATGTACATAATTCTTATGATTCTGCTGAAACTCAAGTTGTCATAAATATATACCTGTGTAATGTCGATGCCTGTCAAAATCCAGACCATCATAGTTAGTTACCCCGCACTTTCGTGTTCATAGCCTCTCTTCATGGCAACCACACTGTTCTCCTCTATGATAGATTTTAGTATCCAAGTGCTTCATAAAAGAGAATGATAGAGTGCACTCTTTTGTGAAAATTTTCTCTCCCTTGTCACAATGGTTTAGAAATCAATAGTCTGTTCCTTTTTATTGCTGAATATGTCACTGTGCTGATATGTCAGTGTGCATACATGATCTTCTCTTGAGAGATATGTGGGCGCTTTCTACCTTTTGGCTCTTGTGGACAAAATGCCTGTGAACATTTTTTTTTTTTGTATAAGTGTTTCTGTGAGCATACCCTCATTTTCCTTGAGCCTAGTGTCTGTGGATAGATTGCAGTTTCAGAGTCTATAACTCTCATAAACTAAACATTTGTTTATTTCTTTTTGTTTGTTTTTATTGAAATGGGGTCTCACTGGAGGTAGCCTAGGTTAATCTGGAATTCACTCTATCATTCCAGGCTGGTCTCGAACTCACAGTGGTCCTCCTACCTCTACCTCCCAAGTGCTGGGATTAGAGATATGCAGCACCATGCCTGGCTTTGTTTAGTTTTATAAGAATCCAGCAGACTATTTTCTAAAGGAATTGTATCATTTCAAATCTTTCTAACATTGTATTAGCATTCAAAGTGTGGAAACCTTCTCTAGCACCCGAGAATGTTACTTTTTAGTGTTAACAATCATGATGGAAGTATGGTGGTATCCATGAGATATATTTTTATTTCAATTATTGTGTATCCTGCACACTTGCTCTTTACTTTTTTTGTTGGTGTGTCTTGCACTACTTTCATGCTGTTATTCACAGAGCTGCCTCATCCTTCAAAACAGCTATGAAACAATATTTTAATAGAAAAAAACATTGCTATGGTGTATATCAACACTAAACTGCCTACAGATTTCAGAAATACAAAACTTTTATAATATAAATCCTACAACTGAGGAAATTTATTCCTATATATGTCCTAGCTCTGGGGAAATAGTGCTCACCTCGTGCTCAGAGGTAAAGTGCTTAGCTTGCAAGCATGAGGGCTTGAGTTTGATCCCCAGAACCCATGTAAAAGTTTGGGGGATGACTGTATATATTTGCAATCCTAACACTGCTAAGGCAGAGACAGGAAGATTCCAGGGCATCACTGGGTAGTTAGACTAGCTTGTTGGTGAACACCGGACCAGTGAGAGACCCTGTCTAAAAAATGTGGACAGCATTCCTGAGGGTGAGCCCCAGTTTTTCCTCTGGTCTCCACATGTACACACTCACAATGCATGCACATACACATGTGCCCCCACACATATGCATACCATACACACATGCACAAAAGAAAATGTCTGGAAAAACCATGGACCCAGCTTTTCCTTGGAGATCCTACAGATGTTCACTCTGTACCTTGCCTCTGTGATCTGTGGTTTTATACTCAGGAGAAGATGACTTTGTATCTTAAAAGCATATATGAAATTTAAAATATGGTAGGTAGCCCTCATTATATCTATCAAAATTGTGGGCACATGGGATTTGTGCTCCTGACATTTTCATTGTTGGGTGATGGACCATTCTTCCCGCCTTCTTCTGAAAACACTGACCTGAGGTATCCAGTGGTTGACTCCTGACACCTGACCCTTTAATCTTCTTATTATCATGTTGGTCTTAATAATGAAATTATCCACTCATGTTTTCCTGAAAATAAAACCTCTTATTTAGGGAGATATGTTGGTGGTGTTGGAAAATGTTTTTAAACATTAATTCCACCCTTCCCCCAAATGCATACAGACATGTCATTTCAGACATGAACGGACTTGGCTCCATTTCTCATAGTTGTTTGATTCAGCCAACTGTTGCCCTCCTCCAGCCTGGCATTTTCGTTTTGTGAAAATTTACACTAGAGTAAAGTCTCAGAGCTTTCTAGCGTGGTGAACATATGAGGTTAGACTGATAACTGGCTTCTGAAATCTGCTTTGGCAAGAATGTCCGCTTGAGAAAACCATACACTGTTCCTTTAATGCTCCAGAGGATCGGTGTGCAGCCAGCTGACGTGTCCTGACAGTGCTGCTTTCTTGGGTCACACACCTGCTCCCCCCTCCCTGTTCCTTGGAGCTGCAAGAGAAGGCTCATTGTGAAGGGAGGAGAGGAGGTCACCACCCCTTATATGAAAGTGACTCCTTGAATAAAGACATTCCCTATGTAAAGAAATCCATTAATTTGTAGTTCTTGAAATAAAGGTGAAAATAAAGAGTATGAAATGGATAGTAAAGCAAAAGGAAGTAGTTCCTAGGAGGCATACTTAACCAAAATGTCTGCTTCTGTGGGCATTTAACTGAACCTAAGCTGGGAGAGCTGCTGCCATTCAACAGTGTTGCTGTACTAGCCCAACAACCTTAATACAACTGTAGGATTTACATTTACTTAATCTTCACATCAGCCAACCTGTTTTCCCCATTTTAGATACAAGGAAACTGAGGCAGGGTTAGATTAGTTACTAAGACTAGCAGCTACCAGAGCAGGATCCAAACCAGGTAGTGGGGCACTCGAAAATACTCTAAAGAACTCCTCACATTGATATTCTCTCTCTCTGTGTGTCTCTTTCTTTTTCTCTCTCCCTCTCTCTTTTCTATTCTCCTCTCCTCTTCTTTTTCTCCTCCCTCTCTCTACTTCCTTTCCCTTCCCTTCCCTTCTACATTCAACTCCATATTCAAAGTCCCGTATGTCTTTCTGATATCTCTCCTGGATACTTCATAGAAACACCAAATTTAGTCTGTTCAAAAGTGAATTTCTGGTCCCTATATGGTGATCATCCTTCCACATGCCAACAAATGATGCCATCGTTTTTCTAATGGTTCAAGTTAGAAATTAAAAACTCAACAATTATAGTTAAGAAATACAAAATGAAGGACAAACTGGTTTTATGCATTTATAATCAAGGAACTCTTTTAAAGTGTCTTATTTTAAAATTATTTGTCTGACAGAGGGAGGGAAAGAGAGAGAGAGAGAGGCATGCCAGGGCCTCTGGTCACTGCAAAGGAACTCTAGATGCATACACCACTATGTGCATCTGGCTTTGTGTGGCTGCTGGGGAATCAGTCCTGGACCAGCAGGCTTTGCAAGCCAGCACCTTTAACCACCGAGTCAGTTTCCTAACCCTAACGTGTCTTTCTTAAGGGTTACATGAACACTGCTCTTCTCTATATTCATATCATTTTTCAGAGTAATAAAGTGCTCAGCTTCCACTTGGATCTTTCCATGCCATAACCATTGCAGCTGGTCGGGACCTCCTCCCTCTGGTGGTGCTTCCTCAGGGCCCACCATTGAAGAGGTTAAGTCAGCCCAGTAGAGGCAGCACTGTTCCAGTCAAGTATTTGAAGGACCCACATTAGCAAGTTCTGTGGCAGATTGAAAGCTCAGCTGCTGTAAATTTTGCTGAGCATTCTCAAAACTTAAATATGGACCATGTGTGCACAAGGAAAGGAAGTAACTTTGCACTTTGTAGGCACTATAAGTGAAAAGTGCAACGTCTTAAATAAAAACTATTTAAAATTGCCCCCCCCCAAAAAAAACCCACCTTCTGAACAATGTCCTGATTTGGCATCCACCAAAGAGTTGTTGTTTCTTAGTTGGTTCCATTGTTTGACAGATCCTTTTTTTAAGTAAGCCTTGTGTTAGCAACAGCCTATAAAAATAAACCTTACCCAGCAGCTATTATCAGAGCACACTCCCTGCCAGCATTTGCTTTGGAGATACGGGCTTCCAAGGGCAGAGCTGTGTCATCCTTGTTAAACATTTTGTACTGCTTACCATCAATTTTAATTTTTAAAATGTTTTAAGTGGGACCCATTTCCACATCCAGTATAATTAAGGATTTGTTTATCAAATTAAAATTACTAAAAATGTTTTTTTTTTCCTTTTACATTCTGTTTTTGCTTTTGATACTCGATTTTAAAAACCAAGGCAGAAATCCTCGAGATTTTAAGTACAAAAGAACTAAAGACTGGAACATTTAATTTTGCATTTTCTTTCTCTAAAAAGGGAACTTTTTACATTTTGTGTATACATTTACCTAGGCATGCACTAAGTAGTATCACCTGTAAGCTATGGTAGACGATTTTACTCCCTGTGTGGAATATACATCTGTATGAACAGCTTGAAAAACACAGGGCCATCTGCTTATACTTCTAGATCATAACTGAATATTACAATTTTTTATTGAATTAGCAATGCAAGCTTTTACTTAAGACTCTAAATCTCACTTGTTAATCTTCCACTTTATGGTAAGAGCTGAAATGGACTTTAGGAATATGGAGAAAATACCAATGACCTTATTTTTATTTATTTTTATTTGAGAGAAAGAGGAGATAGAAGGAGAGTGAGTATGGCCAGGGCCTCTCGCCACTGTAAACAAACACCAGGATCAGGTTCCACTTGTGCAGCTGGTTTTAGATGAGTTCCAGGGAATAGAACCCAGGCCTTCAGGCTTTGCAAGAAAGTGTCTTTTAACCCCTGAGCCATCTCTCCAGCCTACCAGTGATTCTTGACTAGGACTTAAGGAAAATTTGAAGGCAATGGCTTTTTTTTTTCCCGTGTGAAAAAGGCTGTGCTGAGGACAGTCCAGTTCAGTGGAGTTTAGATTCTGGGAGCGTTTGACCTGGGATGAGATTCATCAGCCTTTGCTTCAATATTTTCATAAATGAAGAAGATACTATTGGTAAAAAGAAGGAATGGATGTGATAGAGACTCAACAAACATGGAAACAACTGTCGGAATATCAGAATATAAACCTGGCACCAAGATGTTCCTCCAGGGCGAGCCTTGACATCCACTGTCTGTGGAAGGAACTGCTGGTCATGCGTTTGCCTTTCCAGCCAATTTTGCTTGCAGAAGTGGATGCAGTTTTGGCAGAGTTGAGAGTGCTGCTTAATTTATCAAAGAGAAAAGAATGCCTTCCTGTAGTAGTTTATGTCACCATGACCACGTGCCATTCATCCTTTCAGGAAGACAGCACCTTGTAAAGTATGTTACCCCCTTTCCCTCCCTGTCTTCCTTTCTTCCTTAAATGAGGAAGCTCTGCGAATCTGGGGCTATTTAAGGGCACACAGCTACCAAGTGCTGCTGTGAACTAGAACTCCCAAATGCTGCATTCTATTGGCTCCATCAGGCTGCAGCGAGTGCAGGGTTTAGTTGGTTAAACACATATGAAATGCCCTTCTTTTTTCTTGCTAACTATAGTTTTAACATGGGCCTTTTGGCCATTGGAATTTATGAGTTACATTTAAGTGTATATCTAGAAGTTTCTTTTTTGTCCCACTTCCATATTTAGACTTCAAGCTCCCATATCATAGTCCTTGAAAGCAAAAACCATCCAGAAGTCATCAGTGGATGGAGCATATATAGGAGTTCTCCTTGAATATGTGGTCACAGGAAGGTTGTTGCTCAGAGTATTTTAGGCCTCTCACTTAATGTTTGTGGCATAGTTCTGTTGCTACTGAAATGAAAGTTTGTATCACACCTTGGCTATTTTTTTTCATACTTTTAAATGGCTGTAGATATCACTCATAACTTACCTCTCCACAAGCTCTATGGAGGATGACAAAATCATTTGAAAATTGTTGCAATCAGCTTTGAGACAAATGACTGACCAAAAGCAGTTAATGGAGGGAAGGGGTTTATTTCAGGCTTACAAATTCCCGGGAAACACCATCAATGGCGGAAGAAGCTATCTCATTTCCATAGATCCAAGCAGAGAGACACCATCGACTAACTTGCAAACACTAAAAAGCATGAACAGCCAGAGCTCCAAACTGCTTTCCACACACCTTAGCGCTGTACTCCAAGATCTGTCCCCAGTGACATCTGCCTACTAAGGGCTCAAGTTACAAGCTCAATTTTGATAAAAACACTAGTCTCTAGAAGCTTACTGCCTTAACTTTTCAGTCTTTTATAGATGTCCAGTGTGGATTGCTAATGTTGGTGAAATGACATATGCCTTTAGAAGTTCATGTGAGCCAATTGCATGGAACAACCAAAAGGGATGGCATTTGTATTTTTAATATATGTTCTAATGAACTTTCAGTGGTTGCTCATGTTAGTGCATGGGTGTGAAAGTGTGCATTTTTATATACAGATGTGTTTACATATAGATAGTTGGAATGGTAACTATGTAGTAAAATTAAAATTATTTCTACAAAATATTATGGCTTATAAAAAACTTAAAGAAGACTTACAAGTTATTTGAAAATGAAAGCTTCAAAAATCACAAGTTTTAAGATATGTGTTATAATAGTGTATAAACACACCATTGATTTTTGTATATTGATCTGGTATCCTGCAACCTTGCTGAATTTGTTTAGTTGGTTGTTTTTTTTTGGGGGGGGGGGTTCAAGTTTGTTTCTTAATGCATTCTTTATAATTTTCTGTACACTTGATCATTTTATCTGCAAATAGGATAGCTTTACTTTTCAACCTGAGTGCCTTCTATGTCTGTTCATTGCCTTCCTGACTGGAACCTCCACTTCTGTGCTCAGTAGAAGAGGTGAGAGTAGACATTTTTGCCTTTCTTCCTATCAAGAGGGAAGTGTTTAGTGTTTCACCATAAAGTGTGAAGGTTTTATTGGGATTTTTGTAGATGCCCTTGATCATATTGATAGAATTTGCTTCTATTTCAAATGTGTAGTTTGCTTGTGTAAGCATATGAGCATGTGTGTGTGCATGTGTGTACATGTTCCTATGTATATGTGGACATATGTCTAGGAATATGCATGCTCATGTGTGGAACATATGTGTGGTGGTCTGAGGACATCCTCAATGTGTTGCTCCTCAGGAATATTATTCACTTTTAAAAAATAAAGTAGAAACTTTGTATGGAAAAAAGATATGTGTTATAATCTCTAAGTTTTACTGTAATATTTGGAATATTAACCAAAGAAAAAAATGGAAAAAATAATATAATATATGTATTCAAATAGAAGTAAGAGTGATGAATATTAACATTGAAAGTACCTTTATTGTAAGGTTACCATGAAACAGAATCTCATGTGTAAAGTTTTTGTCCACTGTAGTTACAGTGCTGAGAAAAAGGCTAGCAGTTGAAGAACATGGGGAGACCCTTTTTAGAATTAATGCTTCAGCACTGTAGAAGACTGCAGTGAGTCACATTTATAAAGACAAAGGTTGTTGGAATTATATATATATGTATGTGTATATATACATATATATATAGTTTTTGGTATTTATTTATGTATTATTTATGTGTGAGAGAGAGAGAGAAAGAGAGAGAGAGAGAGAGAGAGAGAGAGAGAGAGAGAGAGAGAGAGAGAGAGAGAGAGAGAGAGAGAGAGAGAGAGAGAGAGAAATTGCAGATAGAGAAAAAGCATGGGTGTGCCAGGGCCTCCAGCCACTGCAAATGAATTTCAGATGCATGTGCCACCTTGTGCATCTGGCTTTACATGGGTACTGAGGAATTGAACTCAGGTTCTTCTGATTTATAGGTGAGCACCTTAACCACTGAGCAATTTCTTCACCCTTTTGTTTTTGTGTTTTTGATGTAGGATCTCTCTCTCTCTAGCCCAGGCTGACCTGTAATTCGCTATGTATTCTCAGGCTTTCCTCAAACTCATAGCAATTCTGCTACTTCTGCCTCTCAAGTGCTGGGATTAAAGGTGTGCGCCACCATGCCTGGCTTAGAATTCTATTTTAAGTTACAGTTTATAAGCAAATGCACCAAGCTTAGTTTCTCTATCACAGAGCTATTTCTCTGTCACAAAATTATTCTTTAAAACATTTCTTATTCAATGAAAAATTATCTTAGGAGAAATAAGAATTAAAAAGAATTCATCCTTCCATGCTCTAATTTTCAGAGAATGTTTGTAGTTCACATCATGATGTAGGAGGTGCATGAGCTGAGGGGAGTGCGGCTCAGTGAGAGGCTGCAGCCTAGAGACCGTCCATCTTTCTTGAATGTGAACATCACTGAAATAGGTATATGTCTTATTAATGAGGACTTCTTAGCACTGTGCTTGCTGTATTCAACTGGAAGCTTTGATGTTTCAGGATTGATGGAGTTCAGGAATCAGTGAAATGTTCTGTTTACAACTTGCTTCATGATCTTAACTTCAGTCATATTTTGAGGATGGTTAGATAATATGAAGGTTTACAATGTTTATATGCAGTGTGTGGATTGCCATGGTGATCAAACAGGAAAAATCGAGTATCTTAAAAGTTTTACATTTGAAACTTTCTAGGCATCAAACTCTCATTGAATAAAAAGCTAACAGGTCATAAATAAGGAAGGAAGGAAGAAGATAAGATTCTACTTAAACTTTTGGTTTACAATTGATTTGGAATTTTTGAAAATGATATCCAAGTTTGAAGTACAAATTATATATGAAGTAATTCTTTTTTTTTTAATCTGGTCTGTGTGTGCGCTTATGTTAGGCTCTCTAAGGGGCTTGTGCAACTTTGGAATTCTCCTGTCTCTGACTACCATCTTATTGTAGGTTCTATGGGATTGCAGACACCTGCTGTGTGTCTGACTTTTATGTGGGTGCTGGGAATCCAAACTCGTGTCCTCACACTTGTATAGGAAGCACCCAGTCCCTGGAAGTAATTCTTTATCAGGCACAGAGCAGTGTTGTGAGGTGCTGGCAATGGTGGATGGATACTTGAGAGTTGAGTGACATTAGGGTGTAGATTGACTGTTACTTCTTGCCCGTTGAGCTTGAAAATTTTGTGTCTCATTTCTCCCATGAATAAAACTGTAAGGATACAACCCATGGTTGTTTAAAAATAATCTAGCATAAGAAAAGACAGTTACTCTTATCATTATTATGATTGTTTGTTATGCAGTATCAAATAAGGACTTTTTATTTATTTTAATCCAGTAGTCATTGATTTGGGGTGTCTACTGTTACTAGGGAAAGAAGTATGAGAACTCACATAACTTAAGTGACGTGTATAGATTTAAAAAGTGTATTATTTAACTCTTCCAGTGAGTGATTCCAGCTCTGTGTGCTAGTAAAGGGAAGAAACTATTACAGATTCGATGGTTTATATTCAGTGGCAGGGCACTTGCTGCACTTGCTCAGTATTGTGAATCTCTGCGTTCCTTAACCCTAACCCCAGGGAAGAAAAGTTGCACACACACACACACACACACACACACACACACACACGCGCGCGCACGCACACACACACACACACAAATAAACACTACATACCTTCACAAAGTGAGAAGATATTGACAGAAACACTGGGGCAATAGAATTAAGGGAAGTAAACTTGTGATTTTTTTTTTCTGAGAAATTCCTTAGGCAACTGTTACTGTAGTCAACACAGCTGCTTTTATCTCTATCAACTCAGAGCAAAGACAGTGAACAATGATTCCTCAAGTGCCTGTTTTTCTTAAAAAAAACATGCATGAGAAAGAGATTTTCACTGATGTAGAACATGAAAACTCAAGTAAATGGTAGATCCCAGGGTAGGAGATCAATTCAAAGTTGGCTTCTAGCCTGAGCTTGATTCATGCATGATCAGTCCCTTCTTTATTCACTATGCAACGTTCAGTTTCAGATGTAGGATTACTAAGGGAGGTCCAGTAAATGTTTGAGCACAGATCTGCATGGAGAAAATCTCATCCTAGTCCCTTACCCTTCAAAGTTCAGGTGTTTCCACATGTAGGTAATACTGTGTAAGAAGATATCATATCTAAGTGTTATTTAGCCCAAAATGTTCAAAGCACTATTTTAATTCCCAAGAATGCATCAGGGAGAAAAGTCAGACATGAAACTGAGAAGATAAAAGGCATTGATCAAATCTGCAAACTTTCAAACTTGATGCGTGATCTGATGGGAGTCCAGGGGACAGCGGAGGTGCAGGAATTCTGGAAAGCTCTTGGAATGGGTGACTTTGTACTAAAATACCAAATAGGAATAGGAGTCAACCAGAAGGAAAGGACAAGAGTACTAGGGGTTGGAGGGTGAAGAGAGGGTTTTTTTTTTTCAACAAAATGCCCATGAAATAATGTATGAAAAGAAACAAAATCTTGACAGACATTCATGGTACAATAGGTAGTTATAATGTGAATGGTAACAAATGGGAGAGCTGGAAATGGCTCTACCAGTCCACGTGGCTGTCGAAGAGAGGTGTTAATCACCAGTACTTACATCTTCCACTCTATAAGCAATTTATAGAAAAAAATTTCAAATCTGTGTGGGTGAATGTCTTTTCCATAGGTGTTTACTGTGGACAGAGAAATGATTTGATCTGATTTCTGTTGTGTCACTTTAGTACAGGTTTCTTGATCGTCTGAGCATATCATTCAGATGTTGTATATACTGAACTCTACACAAAAATACATGGCTACTTGATTCATAGTTTATGAGCAGTGTTATTTGTGTGAAGGATTATTTCTTGCTACCTTATCAAATTTCAGAATATTCATTCATTAAATTCAATTAATATTAGGGCTGGAGAGATGGCTCAGAGGTTAAGGCACTTGCCTCCAGTGCCTAAGGCCGCTGGTTCAATTCCCCAGGACCCACATGGGCCAGACCCACAAGGTGGTGGCCCTGGTGCTATCTCTCTCTATCTCTATCTCTCCTTCTCTCTGTATCTCTCTGCATGAAAATGAATAAATAAAATATTAAAAAAATTCAATTAATATTGTTGTTCACTCAAGATGGGCCAGATGGTGCTCTTAGCACTCAGGATATGTTAGTGAAGGACCTCCTGTTCTATGGCAGAGATACAAGACAATGAACCTTGTCAGATTATCCAATGCTGTGGAGGAAGAACAGTAGAGCAGGGTGGGGGGTTCCAGCTGCATGGACAAACCATAGCCACGCTGTGTATGAGGCATCTGCCATCCCAGTGTGCCTAGAGCAAGAAGGGAGGCAGAGATCCATAATGAATCTGAGTGCTCAGCCAGGGCCTCACTGAGAAAGTGTCTTCTAAATAAGGTCCTCACATAGGTGCAAGTTATTTCAAGGTGTTTCCATGGCTAGATAGAGAAGAGGAATGGAGGGAAGACTTTGGCTGATTTATAATTCCTCCAGGGGCAAAGGGAGCTCCTTTCTTTGTCATGGCTATTTCCCAACTTCTCTTTGAGGAACAGAGGGCTACCAAGTATTCTGTTATGGAAGAAGCACTGATTCAGAGGAGTTTTAAGTCTAAACTATGGTCGCCATCAATGAAACAGTGTCTGTTTAGCAGTTGAGTATGCCTTCTGCAAGTGGCCTGTAACTCTACAACAAAATAGAGTTTTCCTTTACAGATGAACATAAAATAATAGGTCAAGGATTATGAGAAGCATAGGGAGATGGCATTCAACTGTAGAATTCCTGAGGATCTAATTTCTCATGGATTATATTACTCAGATATTCCTAACATCTGTTCCAACAAGAAGAATCTGATCTCTGCAAATGCACTCATCATGTGACTGGCAGCCAGGGCAAGCAGACCCCCCTCCCATTGCTTGAGGAGCAGTACCTGTCATTTATAGTACAGTTGTGAACCAGGGCCCCATTCAGAAAACCTGGCAATAACTGCATCCAACACTGCTGATGTTTGTTTTCTCTTTGCCCTGCTTACCAGGAGCAGCCCTGCATCGACAGTGTGATGGGAACTTCCTGTCCCAAAGCCCCCCCCCCATTATTTCGGGGCTGGGTATAAAGCTCAGCTGTGTTTGCTTTAAAGTACTTTTGACAGAGAAGTCTCCTGGTGTAGTAACTGCTGTGTACTTAGGGATGAACTTGGCATATAAGGTTCTGTCTTCCAGGTCTGTTATAAGACTTCAGATATCCTCATGTCCAAAGGACACCTCTCTGATTCCCGTTCCATTTTTTCCCTCAGATTGCAGTTTTTATCTACCTCATTCTCTCCCTTTTTTTTCTTTTTCAATTATTCACAAAATATTTTTGAGAATTTATTGTGCAACTTAGATCCTTGGGATCAGAGGTGGATGTGGAATTTACATATTGCTATTGATATGTGTAGAGTTATCTTAGTTAGAAATTTGGTACTAGGCCCTGGGTAGATGGCTCAGTTGGTAAGCATTAGAACCTAAGTTTTGATCCCCAACACCTATGTAAATGCTTGGTGAGGATGGTAGTTCACCTGTAATCCCAGCACTCAGGAGGCAGAAATGGGATTATCTGGGCAAGTTGGCTAGCTAAACTAGCTGAATCAGTGAGCTCTGTGTTCAGGGAATAGGCCCTGTCTCAATAAATAAGTTGGACAGTGATTGTGGAAGACATCTGACATCAACCTCTGACCTCCACAGGCATGAACTTGTATGTGCACACATACATACAAGAGATTTGAGTGTGTATATACATGCATGTATATTTTATTTACATCAGACACATTTGTGTTTGATGTAAACTGGTGAGCCAGAATATTACCCTCTCTGGCTTTGGAGGTGCTCTCTGCAATCACTCCAGTCTCCATCTCAGGAAGACAAATTTAATGGTTTGAATCAGATGTTCCAAAAAAAACTCATGTGTTTTAATGCTTTGTTCCCAGCTGGTGGCAGTATGGGAGGTGGAGCCTTGCTGGAGGAGGTGTTTTGCCTGGGTGGGCTTTGTTCACAATTTATTTTCTTCCTGGTCTGTGCTCCTCTGCCTCCCTGCTTCTCAGACATTCTGCTTTCTAAGTATAGTTTCTCACATCTGTTTACACCTAGGCTGCTATATTATACTGATAGTTACTGTATTTTTCCTCTCAGTTCCTTTCTGTTAGAGGACTAGTAAGCCCCTTTGTACTGAGCTGGGCAGTGGGGCTTAGTTTAATTCTGTTGGGCTCACTATGTGCCTTTTATCATGAAAAAAGCAGGATTTTCAAAAAACTTTGGGAATCCTCAAATAAAAACATGTTCACCGATGGAAATGGTCACCAATCGTATCTTATTTATAGAAGTAGTGATATGATCCTGCGGCATCACTGGACAAAGAAAGTAGTTAAGCTTCTTTGTTGATAACAATAAGATGACTTTTGAACCTGTTGCTAAATATTGATGTTGACAGCGTTCACTTGACTGGCCTGCACAGATGACAGTCACCCAAGAAAGTGAGCTTGTGGGGTGACGGAAATATCATACTGGATGTACCTACCTGGAGTTTGACAGCTTTACTCTTAGAAGAAAACAAAATCTTTTCTTTTCCAAGATGCAGTCTATGAGGAGGCCATAACATACAGAAATCAAGATACCAATAGACCATTTATTAAGGTTTTCCTCATTCCCAGATTTTTGCCACCTGGTATACTTTTTGCTCTCCTTGAGGAGAACAATAAAATTTATTCCCACTGCTTTAAAACTCCATATCTGAGGAGACAGGCCAGTTGCTAAAGGGCTTGCCTTGAAGCATGAAGACCTGAGTCTGTCAACAAATGTGGAGGCACACACTTGTAACCCCAGTGGAGAGGCGAAGAAGGGACATTCCTGGGACTCTCTGGCTAGCCAGTTCAGCCTAATTGGTAAGTCCCTGGCCAATATGAAACCCTGTCTCATAAAATAAGAAGGTAGATGGCTCCTGAGGAAAGGCATCAGAGGTTGGCCTCAAGCCTCCACATACATGCAGGGCAAACATCATGGTGCTGGGCAGTGATATTCCAGGGAAGATGTCACAACATTGGACAGTGTTTTTCCAGGGCACAACATCATGGCACTGGACAGTGATGATGAACAAGTGATATTTAACAACAAACATCATTTCACACTCATGTTGTTGATACAGTGTGAGACCTGACAGCTACGATCTAGGAAAAACACCCTGAATTAGTCATGTCCAACCCATTTTTGTGTATCTTTTCTATCCACACAGGCTGAACAAATATCTTATATGACCCAGCCAAAAATTGTAAAAAAAAAAAACACCCACATATGAACTATTTCTCATTTCTCCTTCATATAGATGTATGAACTATTTCTCATTTCTCCTTCATATAGATGTGTCTTTATTTTTATTCTGTGAAGTTGATTCCGACTCTGAGAACCTGACTGCCGGCCTTTGGCATGCTCATTGGTCTGAATGTTAAATCTCATCTGATTCAGATCTGAATACAGGCAAAATTTTTTCATCTATAACTTCACTGAGGTATATTGATTTTGGCACTTTGTGGAGTAAAACATTACTGATGCAGAGACAACTGTATGGCTCTAGAACTCTATTAACTTCTCCAGAGAATGCCAATTCAGAAAATAAAAAGAAGAGAAAGGACATTTATACTGAAAATATGCAAAATATTTATTTTTGTCAAAATTAGCAAATAATTACTAGAAATGAGGAGACCTTAGGGAGGTGTGTGTGCATGTGTGTGTTCACTTACATTAGCTATAGTTCTGAAAGGTAAGGAACGTGGAAGAAGAAAGAAGAGATGGGTGTTTGAGCCAGGGGGTGTCCTGGACGCCTCAGGGTGTTGCTCTTGGACCTGGACTTGGCCATCCTGTCTCTCAGTGGCCCAGTGCTGGGCTCTCGTGCCACACCTTGACCGCCAGCACGGTGCTCAGGAGGTGGATGCTGGAAGCCCTGAGGTGAAAGCTCCCAAGGACCTTTGGCTTGTCATCCACCTTCAAAGCAAGCAAGCCGTCTCTCCCTACATGGAGTTAAAGAGAAGTTAGCAGAGGACTGGAATATTTAAAGTAAGCTTGACTTGCCTACTATTCTTTTAATACTTCTTTTAACTTCCATAATTTTTTACATAATATTGACTTTTAAATTTCATTTCTTTGGGTTAGAGTAGTTTGAAATTATTACTCAAAGGTTGCCTAACTTTAAGAAGAGTGGACACGTCATAGTTTTGTGATGTAATTGTGACTGTAAATTCACGCAGAATGAACATAGCACCACTCTGTATTACCTCACAGAGCGCCTTGCTCTTATTTTTAGTTCTGCAGTGCCACCTACCGGATCTGTGCTGTGAAATACCTTCCTAGTTTTGGTTTGCAGGACTTGATTTACATAATGTAAAATCCTTAGCTAAACTTACGTATCCAGAATTTTGTTTTGTTTTATCCTTTGAGACTGTGTCCGTCTATGTAACCTAGGCTTGCCTTGGATTCCTTTTGTGTCAATGGATGGCTTCCAAATGGTGATCCCACGGCTTCAACCTTCTCAGTGCTAAATGACAAGCTTGCCCTCCACATGGGCTTCTCATTTAGAGTTTTCTTAATTAAAAAAAGAAATCCATGGCCCACAGATCTTATGAACAACTCTTCATGATGGGTTTCCCTTGAGCATCTGCTTTTGTTTAGGAAATACAATCTGTGAATAGTTTAACATGGTCCAAGCTATAAATAGCTCTGGTTCGTGATACTTAGTAGAGTATTATTGCTACCCCTTGCCTGTGTTTTTAGCTTCACATGTGTGTGTGCCTGCTTCTATGCTGTCTTTCTGTTCCACTGCATGGTAAGCCCCATAAGGCAGACAATATACCCTGTATATTGCCAGGACCAAGTGTTGCAGTTATCTGAGCAAATAAAAATGGGTTAAAAAACGGATAACATTAAAGTAAAAAAAAAAAAACTTTCAAAATTGTAAAAATTGTATCAGTAATATTAAGGAGGTGCTGATTTATGCCCTGATATCTACTTCTTTAGCTTACAAAAATAATCAAAGGCTCTTTTTTGAAGTGTGTGTGTGTGTGTGTGTGCGTGTGCGTGTGTGTGTGTGTGTGTGTGCTCAAGTGTGCATGTGCACATGCCAGGACCTCTGGTCAGTGCAAACACAAGGTGTTTGCTCTACTTTTTGTGCCCAGCTTACATGGCAGCTTGGGAATTGAACTCAGGGTGGCAGGCTTCATAAGCAAACCACTTTTATCGACTCATCTGTCTTCCTAGATCCATCATTTTTAAATCAGTGATGTCATTTTAATGTCAGGTAATGTTTTTGCTTGTAGTACAAAATGGATCATGGTGCGTACATATGCGCACAAAATAGACACATTCTGCTCAACCAAAATATCTGAATGGGCCTTGGGAGATGACTTAGAGGATCAAGGTACAGGCTTGCAGTGCCTGCTCGCCCAGAAATTCTCCAGTACCCACATAGAGCCTGAACAAAGTGTCACATGCAGCTGGAGATTTCAGTGGCAAGAGGCCCTGGTGCACTCATTCTCCCCCCCACACACACACAAACACATATAAATAGAAAGGGTTTCAAACATATTTTAATCAGAAGTATACCAACATATTATTTGTGACACTCTTGACCATCTAAGAATATAAGATTCAAATTGCTGTCATTTCTTGTCTTTCCTCACCTCCCCCATCATTTTCATGTCGCTTGAACGCATGTCACATGGGCCAGAACTAAGAATAGCCAGATGAGGATGTAGAGCCAGCGCTGTATCCTTTTACTTCTCCATTAGATGAGAAGAAAGGACAAGGATGATCAGAGATACACTAGAAGCCAAAGATGAAAGCACATTTATAAACAAGATTTTTTAATTTTATTTTTATTCATTTACTTGCAAGCACACACATACGGGGGGGTGGGGTGGGGGTGGAGAATGGGCGGCCGGGGCCTCCAGCCACTGTAAACAAAATCCAGACATGTACCCGTGCCTCTGGCTTTTACATGGGTACTGGGGAATGAACCTGGGTCTTTAGGCTTTACAGGTAAGTACTTTAACTGCTGAGCCATCTCTCCAGTCCTAAACAAGAGTTTTTAAAAATCTTATTAATAATTAGAAACACTTTATGAGAGTCTTGTGATGGTACCCCCATTTCCCTCCTCCCTGACCCCAACTCTCTGAGGGCCCTCCTCAGTGGGATTGCTGGAATGGTCCATGGGATAGGAGTTTATGAATTGTACAAGCAGTAGCCAGTTCTGTGTGTGCTGTTGTTGTTGTTAAGAAGGGCAATGTCTCTGGATATTCCCCCCACACACACACACCATGGCTCTTACAATCTTTCCATCCCCTCTTGCACAAAGTTCCCTGAATCATAGTAGGTCAGTTTTAAGTCTGCTTTACTGTTGTGATCTTAAGAGTCTTTGGATTTCTGGTTTGTACTATTTTGGGCATTCTCTGTGTTTGTCTCTTCAACCTTTCATAGGTTATCTGACTTGCTGTCGAGGTAGTTCTCCAGGATCTTGGTCTCCATAAGAATTTGCCTTGGATCCCAGTTCCAGCTAAGGGTTCCTTGCCACTGAGCTGATCTCTTAGCAAATCAAGCTCTTGATTATCCTCCTAGGTTTAGCACCACTATTGCACAGATGAGCACTTCTTGGCTTGCTGGTCTCTGCCATATAGCAGTGTGCTCGGCATTCTCATTACACGGGTCAGTGTTGTATATCAATTTCCCCTGGCAGCTCATGTAACATCCCCAGCACTACACAGGCTACCATCTGGGAGCTGGTTACCTTTCTGGATCCAGCAGGGTCTCTCAGTGTTGTGTGATGGCAGTCTGTGGTATCTTCAGCAATAGGGTCTTATCTTTTGCCTGGGTGGGTATTCAAGAGCTTTGACATAAACCTGTCTTATTTTGGGGACCTCTGAGGACTCTGTGGGACTGGGACTGGATTAGGCTTCCTTCCACTCTATTCAGAGTGCCTCTTACTAAGTGACACCCCCCAGCTTCCTCTAGAGCTTACTGTATGTAAGTAAGGAGTTGATAGCATCAATTCATTATTGGTTTAGATTAGTGTATATCTCCCCCACCCTCCCATTCACCTACCTCCCCTATTCCTTCCATCCCCTTTGTCAGTCTCTCAATTCACATGGCAGGTTTGCTTATTATTCAAGCTTAACCTAGTTAAGAATCAGGGATAAGGGAGAATATGCTACATTTGTCTCTCTGTTCTTGTGTGAGTTGGTTAAGTATGATCTGCTCCAAGTCCGTCCACTTTTCTTTAAATTTCACTATGTCATTTTTCCTTTCAGCTGAGTAGAATTCCATGGTGTAAATGTACCACAGCGTTGACATCCATTCATCTAGTGATGGGCATTTGGGTTGATTCCAATTCTTAGCTATTATGAATTGAGCCGCTATAAACATGGTTGAGCAGATTTTTTTTAAGTCTGCAAATATCTCTGTAGTTAGGATATAATGTAGTTAGTGAGGGAAGAAAACAACTTGGTAACTCTGGAAGCATGGGGATAGCTTTCTTTTTTAAATAACCATATTACTAAAATTGAACACAGGAAAAAAAGTGACCTTGGCTATTTATGAGCTCATGTACACTACTGCAAAGCAGATAAGCGGACGTATGGAGAGGAAAAAAATCCTTGATGGTTTTCACTATGGCTTGAGAAAGATAAAACAAGACAGAGTCATTTAGAAGCCCTTGCCCTGTTGCCCCAAATGAAATATAAACAGTTAAAAAGCTTTTAACATTCTTGACTGTCACCTCGGTTGTCTGAAGACTTTCCTACCCATCAATCTTCTGCTTTCAAAGAGTGAATGTAGAGAGCACGCCAGCGCACTTAGCCTAGATAGCGTCCTGACCCGGCTGCATTTTATTGCAAGACATTCATTTCCCGTTCTACGAGCTTGCCTATGCAGGGCCTGGAATGCTTAGGGGATGGATCCAGGAATGTTCGACATGGTCTCCCTTTGGACAAATCATAGTAAAACTAATGACAGATCGTCTTCCATTCCCACTGGCTTGTCTGCCAAATGAATGCATCATATCGCATTTCTAAAATATTTCAAGGAATTGATTAGAGTGTTTGAAGTCTGAAGAGAAAAGAGGAGAAAAGAAAACAGGTGGGGTGAGGGCAAAGTAGAGAATTCCTGTGGATCTTAACTTTCGAATGCACCTGACTGATGAGGGCACCTTCCAGGCAGAGGCGGTGCTCTGGTCTCGTGGTTTTGTTGCTTTTACTTCTTAGTCTCCTAAGTCTCCTGCCATTGTCCTAAAATCTCTTGTTACTATCTCTCTTTTTGCTTCCCTCCAACTCTCTTAGACCATTGCTTTTGACTACCTGCTTAAGCAAACACTTGCTACTTTAAGTCTTTCAAAAAGGGTTGAATAAAAAGGGTACTATTTGCATTTATATTTGCCCTGTGCACCATTTTACAGTCACTGGATTCGCCTTCAGGAACATAAGCACATTCCATACTTGTCCACTTCAACCTCCCCATTAAAGATACTTTCTTGTCAGCTAAATGCGTTTGAGAGAGGTGTTGCAGTCAGTTGTTTTATTGCTGGCAGAAAGAACCCGACCAAAAGCAAGCTGATGGGGGAAGAAAGGGTTTCTTTTGGATTACAGACTCAAGGGAAAGCTCTGTGCTGGCAGGGAAAACAATGGCACGAGCGGAGGATGGACATCACCTCAGTTATAGCAGGTGGCAAACAGCAGCAGGAAGGTGTGCCAAACACTGGCAAAGGAAGCTACCTAGAACACCCAAAAGGCTGCCCCCAACACACTCCTCCAAAAAAGTTCCAATTCCAAAATGGCCATCAGCTTGTGATGAAGCATTCAGAACACATATTTATGGAGGACACCTGAATCAAACCTCCACAAGAGGACAGGTTGTTTTGGACAGAAATAGTAGCAGTTACCTTTATCACCCATCCGTGCCAAGGGCGTATCGCTGGAACAGCCGTCTAGCACTCATTAAATCCTTGTCTTGGTCATCCCCGCCAGTGGAACACCAGAGCCAAGGGCATTGAGAAGATAAAAGACTATGACCGAGAAAAATACTCCATCTCCTGGCCTCCAGAAGACCCGAGGTGGAGAGAGAAGGAACAGGGCACACTTTAATCAATTCTTTCTGGATTCTTTTGTGCATCATGTGAAATATGTTGTTTCCTCTCTCATCCATCCTCCTTCCTTCCCTCCTCCTCTGCTCTGAGACCTCACAGCTCGTATCTGAAACCCCAGCCCTGAATCAGTTTGTACATTGAACATCTGGGCCAGGGGAAAGAGGTCTGGGTTTTGTAAAGCCTTTGCAGAAAATGGCTGGGTGATCCCAACCTTCTGTTCTTCAGGCATTCATAAAAAGAAGTCTGGTTTCCTTACAACTGTATCATTGAAACTTTTAACTAACATGCAAAACCCTTCAGTTCTCAAGCTTTTCTGAAAATGTTATCTTTAACAAACGAGAAGAGTCTTTGTAGTTTTATTGTGAAAGCTGGAAGGGTTAAGAACCAAGGCAGATTTCTAATGCTGGACCTTTTCACTTTCAAACGGTCTTTCTATATATTCTTCATGTGAGAGAGAAGCAGTGGACTCGTGCGTTTTCAGTTCTGGCAAAGCATAAGCAGCCACACTGAGAGTGTGACAATCAAGTAACAGAAAAGGCACATTCAGCCTTCAGGCTTAAATAAGTGGATATTCTTGTATATGTTCAGGTACTCTCATTTTTAAAAAAAATATATATATTTAAGGGAACCACATAAATATCTATCATACAAAACTAGAAGTTTTTTTTGTAATAATACTGTTTACCCCTGTATTTTTATTTTACAAACAAGCTTAGCAAGATGCACGATATAAGAAATCTGGGATATTTTGAATGTAAGCTTAATTATCATTACTATCCTATTTTATTTTCACACGTACAGGTAAACATTCATATACAACTTGACATCAGTATTCCTAAAAGTGAGCTAATATTTGTGAGACATAAATTTAAATTGAGGTTTGGGGGTATTGTGGACCAATGTCTTGTTGCCTTGAACAATTCATACATCATTGGGGCAGACTCCTCTGCGGTGCAGCTCCTCAGTGTTAGTTCTCTGTGAGGCTTCTGGAAGGCATTTCAGATGAAGAATGACACCTGGCAGTCCTGTCCTCACCTCTTCATTTCACCTCACGTGCTTCTTCTAGACTCAGCTGTACTTGGTAAACCACGGCGAGAGCGGACCAGTCAGATGCAATCGGTGCAAAGCCTACATGTGCCCATTCATGCAGTTCGTCGAAGGAGGAAGGCGGTTTCAGTGCGGGTTTTGCAGCTGTGTGAATGATGGTGAGTGGTGCTATCTCAGTGCTCTTTGTGGAAGCTGTTTATTTACTAACAAAATGTATCACACTTCTTACCACAGGAAAAACACAGCCTTTCCCCCCTAGGTAGCGCTACTGGCTTTCTAAGTTCCATAGAAAGACACCGGTACTGAGTGGGAAAGCCAGGCTCCGAATGACTAACTTTACGTGGCTGTGTGAGTCCCACAGGGAAGGACTGTTGTGTCACTTAAAAATCCACAGTGGCCGTGTGGGTGTGTGCTGGGGAGTCCTCAGCCACCTTCCACAAAGCCATGGAGGCAACATGAGATTGTTGCATCTCGTGTTTACCCTATAAACGTCTCTGTTGTCCGCTCTCCAGTTATTCTTGAATATAAACTCAATACCTTTGGGAAAAGCTCAGGTATGGGGCTGAAGAGATGGCTTAGCAGTTAAGGCACTTTCCTGAAATGCAGAAGGACCCAAGTTCAATTCCCCAGTGCCCACATAAAGCCAGATGCACAAGAGGGCATGTGTGTCTGGAGTTTGTTTGCAGTGCCTGGAGGCCCTGGCATGCCCATTCTCTCTCTCTCTCTCTCTCTCTCTCTCTCTCTCTCTCTCTCTCTCTCTCTCTCTCTCTCTCTCTCTCTCAAAAATAAATAAAATATTTTTAAAAAAGCTCAGGTATGATCAAGGGATTTACCATGTACATAGATGTTTTTCTCTGATATGTATGTCGAAACTTAAGAAGAAAGGGATATTATTATATTATCATGACACCCTTTCTTATGTACAATATATTTTTAGTTTTATTCCACATAAATTTGCTGATGTTTAAAAACCTGCAAACCTGACAAAAGTGCTCTTATATTTATTACATTTATAATATCTTTGTATTTTTTAGTTCCTTGGTGATTGATAAAGCACAGACTCAGGGTGGGAACATTCCCCAACTCATGTACAGATCTTGTTAACCATGCTCACGTTTTCCCGTCTTCCTCTGTCCCTGGCCATCACGAACATACCTCCTCTAGGTGCTGGCCACTTACTAATGACAGCTGGGCAGGCAGCTTTTTTTTTGTCCCAGCATGCACAGCGCTTGGCTCTGTGGGAATGCTCTGGTGGGAGAGCACTGTCTTCTTGCTCTCTGGCCCCTCATCACACACAGTCCAGGCATTTATCCAAAGGAGAAGTGCTAGAGCCAGGCCTTGTGAACATTTATCAGGAAGACCTTTGGTTACTTCTGTAAAATGCACTGCTGTGGAGTAGAGTGATCAGTTTTCCTTGGCATCTTGAAGACTACGCTTTGGACCTCTTGGGCTGTTTCTCTCCATGTACCAACCATGTCATCTCCTCAATGCAAAGTGGACAGGTGGTGAGACCAGGTTCTGCTGTCTCTAACCTCCTCTTTGAAGGACAGTCTTGTTCCATCTGTCATCCCGGATGAATCTGTAGCCACACCCTTGGCATCCACTTGCAGAGACTGTCATGTTCATTTTTGTAATAGGCTTGTTCAAATCAGGCTCAAGTAGCTGTTCTAAGAAGAAAGCCAGACTCCCTTAGATCTATGTTCACCTCAACCTTGGTCACTGGGTGCAGTAAAGACTGGTTAGACAGGCTTGTTGGCATTAGAACTCAGCAAACTTGGTCAAATGATCCCACTCCACTTCTCTGCAAAGTGTCCATTGACTGTTCAGTGGGACATGTGACCTTAGAAAATGTCAGGGAAATGGGATTATAGAACAGTACATCATGTATGGAGTGACTTAGCTTCTGAGATGACATTAACATTACAAGCTAATGAATATAAAATTAATTTTAAAAGGAAAATTCACATTACATATGGCTATGTGAATGTGAGTGAATTATACTTGATGCTATATAAGAAGTACCTTGCCTGCATTGTAAGCCAGCCGACACAGAGTGCTCTGTCTCACCACATATAACAAAACAGCAGACCGAGTTTAGTCACCGTCATTTCCCCTTCTGTAGTCTTTTCAAGACATTGAGTTTTCCAAACTCAGAGGAACATGTATAAATATGGACCATATAGAGTTTATTTAAAAGAAATGGCCATGATATAATAAGAACATGGAAAACTCAAGCTTCTGAGTCTTATGGTTTTGTTGTTTTAAAGTCCAATTTTAAAAAATAGTCTTGTCGTTTTCACAACTAAAAGTAAAGAACAAAATGTATTACTTTTGTGGTTTTTACAAAGACAGATGCTGTTCTTTACAAAACAGTTAAAACAAGAGCACGCTGGTTTTTCTAAATGCTGTTGGCAGAAGTTTCTCAGCCTTCCCTATTAATCTCTGGGCAAAGGGAGTTCTTTTTCACAGAGATACCAGGCCTTATTTGTCCAAGTGTGCAGAGGGTGACTCATAAGTGTTGCTGAGCTCTTGGATGACTTCCAGGACATTGCTAGAAGTAACCTTTTGAAACATTTGAATCAAATTAAACTTCTTCAGCTGAGATCTTAGTGGTATAGTCTTTCCCTAATACAGTAATCTTCTGTGCTCTTAAAGCCAGTGCTAGAAGGTTCCATGCAAAGTCTCCATGACCACAGACACTAAAGTGGAATAGATACTCTGATTGATTGATATTGTAGTCCAGATAACCAACATCTGTCTGTGAGGTCTATAGAAAATTCAAAGAGAAAACTCTCAGTGTTTTTAAAAAGAGTTAATTAAATAGAGACTAATATTTGGGTTATGCTGACTTAAGCATGACAGCATATTTATCTAGAGTTTCCACAATCATAAAAGTTCTTTGCCATCAATAACTTTTAGAAGATCAAAAGTGTTTTATTAAAATATTCATACTTTTTAAGACATGCTTTCAAAATGATGGATATTGAGAATATACTATATTCTAGTTGTAAAATACATCTTTTCTTATATTAAATTCTTTCTTTTCTCCCATAATAAGCTTTGAAAATTTCTTAAGTTGTCGTCTTATGAAAACAAAGATTTCCTGTCCGGTTTTGTTTTGATTAGTTCCGCCATTCTATTTCCAACATCTGGACCACATTGGAAGAAGACTTGACCACTACGAGAAGCCCGAGTTATCTCTGGGATCCTACGAGTACGTCGCTACTTTGGATTACTGCAGAGTAAGTGATCCCAGGACTTTGAGTGTTTATACATTGATGTCAAATTCCATATGGAAAGATATGAGTCTTGATTCATAAGCAAAGCATTTCATTTACTCCATGGGGTGCAGAGAACAGAAATGTCCAAGACACAGATCTGGTCAATTTGTTAGTATGATCCATTGGCCACACCATCCCCTGGAGTGTTCATTTTTAGAAACGAGGTATAGAAATAGCAAAAAATAATTACTTTGTCCCAGCGCCTCATGGAGCCCAGCCTGATCCTCCTGCCTTCACCGCCCAAGTACTGATTTTAGGCATGGGCTACCATGACCAGCTAGTATACTGGCTTCCACACAAGGCTTCTACCCATTGTTCTTTTTGTCAGTCTCCTCAGGAAACTTTTCTCCAGAGGCATAAGCTCAATCACTATGCTTATCAGGACTGTGGGTGTGTTTCTGGGCCTCCCTTTCCCACTCCAGCTGTTACAGTAGCTGCAGTCTTGACCTCTGTTTCCTTATGAAACTCTTCTCACATCTTCTCCCAAACTTTTTAGTTCTTTCTTTTCTAAAGAAAAATTAAGGGTAAAAAATTATTTTTCCTTAAAAAGCTATTGGACCCTCTAGTACCGCTGTAGTTCATCAGCTTTCTGACAACTCCCTGTCTGTATGTATATACGATGTTCATTTGACCAGAATATCTTTCTGATCCCCTGTCACATCTGTATAGCCCCCATCTGGCAAATTCTGACTTATTCTCTACTGGCTAGATGCAATTTTATTATGTGTGCATGTCTTCATCATGGTAGTTATTTACTCCAACCTCTGTTGTTTGTTTTTTCATAGAATTTTGTTGACATCTCTTTTAGCAGTTCTTCCTGTGGAATTTAAGTCTTCTTGCATGTCTGTCCTTTTCAAAGATTCTGATATCCTTGGGGGCCCCAATTGTGTCTAGTCATCTTTATGACATTTCTACAGTGTCTGGCACAGGTAGGCAATGATTGAGTGAATGAGTGAATTTTCAGGTGTGCCACTCTAAACAGAATGGTTATTTCCTTTCTTCTGTTTACAGTGTTGCAGTGACATCACTACAGGTACCTTGAAGAACATTAAAATTATTCAGGGATTTGAAAGTAATTTCTCCTTTAGCCTCAATTCAAATTTCAGCCCACACCTAAAACATCATGAGGAAACTTAAAGAAACAGGGTCATTCTGATTTATTTTCTTACTTTCTCTCCCAAAAAAGGAATGCCTGTTAATACCTCATTCCCAGAAAATATCCCCTGACCCATAGCTTTCTTGCATAGATCCTTTAATGGCCCATGATTGAGAAGAGATGGAGAAGAATATTTGTCCAAGCTAGAAGTTTTTCAGTTGACTACATTTTCACACTTTTAATTAATATCTTATTCATTTAGTGTTATAAGTGATTTTTAAATGTATTATATAGAACTAGTTATTAAAGAAACCAATGTTTCATTAATTTGAAATTTTTTAAGTGTTGAGGAAATATAAAAAAATTAATCCATAGATCCCTCAAATTTTGCTCACTTGATTTCTTGAATTTATTGAAGCCTGGCTGAATACTAGGCTATCCATGGTCCCCTGACACAAGGACTGATCCAGACGACCCATAGAGGAGGTTATCCAGCAGAGTGGGGAGGAGAGGGCAGCGGGGAATTGGGGATAACAACTCATTGTTTTCCCACTAAATGTTGTAACTCATTATGGACAATAAAAAGAAGATTCAAAAGAAAAAAATTAATCCAAACGCTTTAGTCAAGAAAGAAATATGTCTTGAAGTGGAACTACATTTGAGTCATTTTTTCACTCTTTCCTGCTATTGATTGAAGGAGAGTGATTATATAAACATAAACATTTGATGTTCTAATTAAATATAATAAAGCTGTTTTAACTAGTGATGAAATATTTACTCACTGATCTTTACACACATAGGATAAATCACACCATGTTCTGAATGTCCAGTTATCTTTCAAAAAGGCCACATTATCTTGACTTTATGGTTTTTTGAAAGAAAGCTAGACAGGGAATCAAATCTATTCATGGGAACCAAAGTCCTAGTATCTTCAAACTCTGTTATGTGGAAATATTCCAGAAGTATAATTCATGGGAAATCTCACCCATCAAGCAAGGAACCAAGTAACAACTGTATCTTTTAAAGAGCTTTTTTTTTTTTTTTTTTTTTTTGGTAAGCCTTATCTTCCTTTTGGCTTTCCAAGTAGAGTTCATGATAAACACTGCAAAAGTCTTCAAGTTTAATTATAGCTTGAAATGTAAATGAAGTCAAGGAAGAAGTAGACTTGGGATTTGGATGGAGAAAAGGAGGTTAATTTCTATGGATATTTTAACTCCATGTAAACTGAAAGAATTACAGGATCATGTTTTTCCTCTCTTTATTTTAGTTTCAAGTAATAAAATTAGCACTTAATGAAGATTGGTTAGATGTCTATGAAAAGTGCTTATTGTGCACACATGTCATTCAATCATCACAGTAAACCCATGTAATGAATAGCCCATTATCTGAGGACTCTGAGACTCAGAGAGTTTAAGAACCAGCTTTAGACCAACATCTAGAAAGTGGTGGAGCCAGACTAACACACATCTTTATGGCCAATCGAGTCCTGTTTTCTGTTCCTACACTGTGTCTATGTACATAGGCATGTTTCTTATTACATCTTCAGGAGTTCCCCTGGGAGGAATGGCTTCAGTTCTGTCATGAGTTTATCATTTTTTAAATTTGTGGAATGTATCTGTATATTTCCACGTGACTAAGATGTTGATGCTTAGACCCTGTTTTATCATGATTAAGAATCAATTTTAAATAATAAATAAAAGAGGTGTTCCAAATTTTGATGCTGAAACTAGAGTGTCCACAAAGGGCTTCCTAATTAAAGGGATGTTGGTGGAGAGGTGGCGATCCCACAGCAGGAGAGAGAATTCATATTTCCTCTGAGTTCTTTATAGACAACAGGTAGGTGGGGAAAAAAGCTGTCATAACTTTAAACTTTTGAGTCTGAAACACTGGACAGACCTTTCTGTGGAATATACTGTCATCAGTTGGAATGCTGGTCTGGAGCTCAAGAAAGAAAGTCCTTCAAGAGTCACCTGCTAAGTGCTGGTTTAAACAGGACATAACTTCTGCAAAGGTGCACGTGGAAGGAGACAAGGAGGAGCCCCTTGGTGACAGATGCCGAGGTGTCCTGGAAGACAACAATAGTTGGGGAGATGAAAAGAGATCTAGGATGAAAGCTCATTGGCATTTATACTTCGGAGATCAGCAGACCTTTCAGGGACCAGTTTTAGCAGGGAGGCATGGAAACCTGGATTTATCTTCAGTGCATACACGTGAAACTTGACTAGACCAAATGATCTGGGTCAAATGGATAGAACAGTAGATGAAGGAATCCAGGAACAAAGACATAACAGTCATCTGGATACAAGACGAGAAACTTTGAGAGAGTTAAGGGTAGGGATGAATAAAGTAGCAGAAGGATGGTTGTTAAAGAAAGATGAATGGAACGAGTGGTTGAAGGAAATGCAGCAGTCAGTCTCATTTCAGGTTGTGAAGTCCCTGAGTTGTCATGAACTGATGTCACTGAGAGAAATTGGATGAGAATATAGTTCAGAGGAATGGAGAACTCATTTTGCACACGTAGACAAGTTACAGTGTCTGTTCCTGTAGCCATGTGCTGGCTGGTGCTCAGGAAAATGCACAGTGAGGAAATGGTTGTACTGAACTTAGAAGGGAATACAGGATCTAGAAGACACGCTTGGGCTCATCACAAAGAAGTCTGGGTTTAATTGGCAATGGTTGTTCTTTTCATCTAATATCTATGTTATAGAATAGGTTAAATAAATGAGACTTGGGAATGATGTACCAGAAAAATTCAAACACGAGCAGAACTCCTGAATTTCTTTCTGAATTTAGATGGCAGTTATGTTCTCAGGTTGATTTAATAAAAATAAATCACTTTCTTAAACTGGTATTATTTCAGGCTGGAGATATTGCTCAGTGGTTAAGACACTTGCCTGCAAAACTTAACGACCTGAGTTCGATTCCCTAGTCCCCACATAAAGCCAGATGTACAAAGAGGCACATGCATCTGGAGTTCATTTGCAGTGGCTGCAGGTCTTGGTGTGCCCGTTCTCTCTCCCTCTCTCTTTCTCCCTCTGCCTGTCTCTCTGCTTACAAATAAATAAATAAATAAATAAATATTATATCTGGCCTTGAAGTAGATGTAGAATGAAATTTAAATAATTTATAGGCATTATCACTTAATTATATAATAATTACAATTAAAATGTGGAATTTTATGGCTTGATATAAAGCTAAAAATTCAATGTTCTCCATCAACTCTTTATTCAGTGGGACACTGATGTTATTTGTCTGTGGCTTCCCTTTCTAAATATTTTGTAAGTCTTAGTTGAAGGATTGCTTCCCGAGGAGATGTTTGGATGCCAGCCAGAACAGGGACCAACAGCTAGACCCCATTTTCCTAACAGCTGTTTTATTTTATAGTGACGCTTGCAAGTGCACATAGCAAGGCCATTTTACCATAAATACAAAATACACTATGGAAGTCTTTGATAAAGTGGTACAATTGTAAGGTGCGCAGTTGTATTTTAGCATACAATTTCATCTCTTTAGCTAGGTATATAGGTACACTCCTGGGATCCGAGCAGTGGGGTAAGGTTGAGCTAGGAGGATTGTGAGTTTGAGCCTAGCCTTGGCTATATAGCAAGACATTGTCTCAGAAAGCCTATAGTGATATTGATGTTAATGAATTTTTATTACAATTTTCCAAACAGATGCTAATTATTATATCTACTCTTTCCTCAGTTCAATGCTTTAGGGCTCCAAACATGTTTTTCTTTATTAGGCAATGTCTTCTAAGCAAGGCTGCCCACAATTCTCTCCTTCCCTTCAGCACTTGTTGCAGGGGAGGGAGTCTTTGGAGAACTGTCTGTGCTAAGTATTATCACACTGTGTAATTCATGCCTTATCTTGAAAAAGAAGCAGCTTCCTTGTCATCTTTTTTATAACATCAGGAGTTTCTCTAAAATGCTATTTGATTCAGAGATATTATACCCTAAATATTGACTGGAGCATCTGATGTCTTCAAGGGTTTGTAGTGTTTACATCTGATCACCAGTTCTATTTCCTTTATGCCATGTGTTTGCTTCTCTGTAGAAGAACAAGCCACCCAACCCACCAGCCTTTATCTTCATGATTGACGTTTCATACAGTAACATAAAGAATGGACTTGTCAAGCTCATATGCGAAGAACTGAAGACCGTGCTGGAAAAACTTCCAAAGTAAGGGCTCTTAAAACATACACCATATTTCTGAATTAATTTATTGGTCAGAAAACAAGTGTCAAGTGGCTCACTGGGTATCTTTTACTAATGAGGACATTGAATAATTAGCTGTAAATCAATACACCACTCTTTTGTGTATTTAAAAAGACAGGGTGTCCTTTTATACAAAGCAAAAGAAGCAAGCTGAAAAAAAATAATGCTAGAACTAACAACTTCAAAAGACTTTATGATTTACAAGGAGAATCCCAACAGTGTATTGGGAAGGAGACTTTGGAATTCTGTTCTTCAGTTTTCAGATTGAAGCATTAATTTCCATTGCAGTTGCTTGTTTCTGGTACTGCAGAGAATCCTGAAGGTCCCAGAAAGACAGATAATTGTCCTGTGGCAGAGATGATTTCTTTTTTGCCAAATTTCCTTTGCCTTTACAGTACATTGTTTTAACCTCATCACAGCCCTACTGGCTGGTTCTAGGACTTTGCAGGGTGAGGACACCTTTTTTTGCCCACAGCAAGGGGGTAGCACAGTCAAGGGAAGGCAGAAACATTCTAATAGCTAACAGATGAACTTACCCTAGCCATGACTAACTCAGGAAGAGAAACTGCTTTAAAGAAGCTGGTTGGTATGTTACCTGCTCTCACATGAACAAGTGAATGAAATTGACAGCAATCTTACCATGAAAATAAAGACTGGGGAGGTAGCTTAGTAAACAAGCATAAGGACCTGGATTTAATCACCAGAACCCATGTAAAAGTGCCAGACGTGGTGGTGCACACTTGTAATTTCAGAGCAGGGGAAAGAGAGACAGGTGGATCCCTGGGGCTCACTGGCCAGCCAGGCTAGCCTACTGGGCATGTTTCATGTTACTGAGAGACCATGCCTCGAACGAAGGTAGAGGACACCAGAAGAACAACACTTGAGGCTGTCCTTCAGCCTCCACATACCCACATATGTGCAAGCACATAACACCAAAAATAATTAAAATAATAGTCCAAAATTAATATGGGAGAGAAAAAAACCAGATTTCTGGTTAAGTGGGGAGGCCCAAAAAGTATTGAAAAGTGGTAGGAAATAGCTAGAATCTTTTAATTTTCTCTCCAGTCTCCTTTGCTGCTCTGTCGCTGCAAATAATATCAAGCGTAGTTATTCTTGCGTGCAAGCTAGCTGTTTAGGACAGGAGGTATCACCTGTCAGAGGAGAAGGAGGAAGAAGAGGAGGAGGAGGAGGACTGGCATCTATTTTGTCCGTGCTTAAGAAGATGAAGGGGTGTAGATGTGCATTCCTCCCACCTTCCATCCCCCTGCCTCCTTGAGCACACGTGGACAGGCGTGTCTGAAGGACATGGCAAGGGAGGGCATCTTCAGCCCTAGTGCTTCCTGGCCTGTGGATGCCCACCCCTCTGCCTTCTCTCCACCAATGATGGTGCCTTTCTCTATGTGAGGCTCCAACAAGTAAACTTTGGACCTCCAATGAGTAGTTTTGTTTGTAGCTGTGAAGCTGAAGTCCTAACATTCTCAGGGATGGTTTGGAAAAGCAGTAGGCATGTTTGAAACACACTGAGGGGATATGAAATTAGATTCTGAGGTCAAGATTGAGCTGCCCGAGTTGAGGGTGTCTCTGGTATTGCCGACGTAGCTGACACTAGGTTCTCGCGAACCATATTTCCAGAAGCTTGAGAAAGATGGAGTCCCTGCTCAACATGGTGTCCTTTATCATGGAAACATCTCATCTCTCACAGGGTTGTTGTATGTCTCAATCTGAATTCTGAGCTTGGTTCACAAGAAAGAAAGCTTCCCATTTCCCTTTTTCATGGTCTCACACCGATTCACCTAGGTAACCTACCTTCCTCCTTGTCAGTGATAGTCATCTGAAGCTTACAGACACATGATAGGAAACTTCATTTCTATCGGTGTCACTATAACGATACCCACCAAAGCAGATGCAGGACTTTGGCGTGATTTTTCAAATCACCTTGCTCTCCTTTATCTGTTAAAGTAAATCTGGTTGTTTTGCCTCCATAATTTATTTCAGATTGCATATTTATGTAGATTTATTTTTATGGTAAGACAGCTCTACCGAGTGGATCTATTTCTTTGTACTAAAGCAGGTGATGTGCCAAATAGCCATTTAAAAGCAGTCTTTGGTGTGGATTAATATTCCATAGGATGCTCATCTCTTAGCTAAGCTTCTGAAAGAAGACGCCATTCTTTACTATTTAACTTTGAACTTCTATCTCTGGCTCTGCGCAATTGCCAGATTTTCTGACTACATTTTTCATCTCTTGTTCAGATCTACAGTTATTGTGAGTTTTTGTTTCTTTTTAATTCTACTCTAATTGAAATATTCAACATGCATGGTTTTGGAATTTCATGGTTCATGTACTTCCTAATGTGTTTGTTGTTGCTCTGTCAGATTCATGCTAGTAAATGACAGGGGCAAGTGCTGAGAGAAGTGGCAATCGAAAAACAAAATAGCAAAAACTGTTAACGTCATGATAGCCCTTATGTTGCATCACAAACTTGCATAGAGTAAGGATGGAGAACAGGTAGTTTTCTTCACACGATATACTTTAGTGAATTAGTTATAATGTTGAAGAAATATTTGGACAGTTTTTGTTTCTCAAAATTTTCTAAATGTTCCCATGGAAACAAGTAATAATATTTTGTAACAATATAAAATGTTCTGATTAGATAATTTTCAAAAATGTTAATTTAGATTTTAACTAAATCCCAGGATACTCTTTTCCCATCACTTGAATATGTCCATATCCAGTGGGAAATACCAATGCAGATTGTTTATAGGTTGTGTGTGTGTGTGTGTGTGTGTGTGTGTGTGTGTGTGTGTGTTGCCTTGTCTCCAAATTAACTGCTAAAAGAGAATTAAGTCTTTCACGATTTACCATACATTTCCACCTTATGTAATGAAAGGTTTATTGTCAAATGGAATTTGAGCCAGTAGTGTGCTGGTAACTGAATATTAAATAAAACCTTAATTTGTGGTGTTTGTTCATTGCACGGTGTTCCTGCTTCTAGCCAGGCTGATTTGAAACCAGAGCTCCACAGAATTTGCTTAACTTTGGGCAGTGGTAAAATACCTGACAAAGCAACTTGAGGAAGACAGGGTGTTTTATTATATTTTTTGGTTCATGGTTTAAAGCTATAGTACATGATGTTGGGAAGGCATAGCTGTATGTGAGGCAGCTAGGCACAGGGAGAGGTGGTGCCATTGTGATTAACCATCACTGGCTCACTTGCCATCCACCACCAGCATGATAACCATCCTCAGTAAAACCTTCTAATTCTCCACATTGTGTTAGACCCTGTGGAGACAGAGGAAGGCCTAAGCCCTGGACACTGCTCTTCTTTAGCTTCTGGCCAAGGACTCATGAAATGTTAAATAAAGGTGTCAGGCTAGAGACCAGTAAGAATGAGTTATAAGAATGTAGAAGAGGAAATGAGTTTCACCTGGTAGCAACAGTGGGTTTCAAAGAGGCAGAATGGACTGATCGTGAAGAGCATGATTTTAATAACAGGGAGGCCAGGGAAAGCCTGAGAGCAGTGTAATACATATAGCACAGCACAACATAGCAGTGTGACGTCACATAGCCCAGGAGGTGCATCTGCACGTCTAATTACAAGACGTGAGCGTTCTCACTTCTGAATGCTCCTCAGTTGTCTAAAAGATAAACACTTACCAATTGCCTTCAGAAAGGTTATGAGAATTTTTAAACTGTCTATCAATTTAATCAAGGTCACAATGAAGAAAGAAGTAAAATACAGGTAAAAAAAGCAGTACTTGTCAGTCTGCATTTGGCTGAAACATCAAAGAAATTAACAAATCTGCAGAGGAAGCTGATATTTGAATCAGTGAGCCTTTTATCTAGATACTTCCATTTTTCTTTTCTCTTGAACTCAGATATTTTTAAAATTAAATTTATGTGTATATCCATTCATCTATCTGCTTGTCTATCAGTCATCTATCATCTACTGTGTATCTATCTTATCTATATATCTATCTAATCTACCTAGCTATCTATCTTATCTAGCTATCTTTATCTATCTATCATCTACCTATCTATATGTATTATCTAGCTATCTATCTTATCTATCTATCTGATCTATCTATCTTATCTATCTATAATCTATCTATCTATCAATCATGTATCTATCTATAAGCTTTTGAGTCAGAATCTCATGTAACTCATGCTGACCTAGAACTCACTATGGAGCTGAGGCTGGCCCTGAACTCCTCTGATCCTCCTGCCTCTCCCTCCCAGGATTCTGGACTTACAGGTGTGTGTCACTATACCATCAAGTCACTCCTCATGCCATGTGTGTAAAATTTAGAAATGGAGCCGACAAGGTTCTTTTTCATAAAATTTTTCTCCTACACAGAATAAAATTTACTGATAGCTAAGGGTCAAAGAAAATAACGTGCATTTTTTCTTTGTGGCTGTCATTGATGCATTGAGCATTATGGAATAGCTGCCATTGAAAATGAGAGCATTTATAATGCAGCAGTGTTTTACTTTAAGAGAGAGAGAGAGAGAGAGAGAGAGAGAGAGAGAGAGAGAGAGAGAGAGAGAGAGAGAACAAGCCAGAATGTACTCAGTAACTCTGTAAGCATGTTTCTGGAGTCATGTCAGGAAATTCCTAGTGTCCTTACTATACACTACAATGAGAACATTCAAACTTCTGTACTTTCAGGAGTATTAACAACTTATTTTAGAATTCCTTTAACAATTCTTCTTTTTATTATAGTCTAAAGCTTATATTGATTTGTCATGACCATCACAAGTATTCACCTACTAAGAATTACTGTCAGTTCATAAATGTAACTTACTTTATGCTTCTGTTATGTCTCTATAGCGTATAGTTTTTAAAATCTAGCCCATTTTTTCTGTTGAAAACCTCTAGCATATGCAGAGACACAACAAATGGATAAAAACAGCTGTCTTGTTAACAATGTGACTACCTTTGTCTTCTGCCGCTTCAGATAGTCAATTCATCCTGACCTTCCAGTGACTTCTGAGGGTGCCTTGTTTATAATGAACATGATATGACTAGCTTATTCATGGAAATTAAAAGAATCCTTGTAACTTACTACGAATTGAGAATAAATATATTAAAGCTATATTACCAAATGTTTTCATAATATCTAGAATTTTGAGAATTTTTTATTAACTTATTTTTATAATGGCTCAAATCTCCTGCTACTGTGACTCAGTATTACTTTCTAATGGTGACAGAACTTAAAGCCGAAACTTTAACTCTGACTTCTTATATATTACAGCGGACACAGTTATTGAAAACACAGGAAGACAAAGTGATTTAGAAACACTTTCTCTAAACCGTCTTTACCTTAGCTCAAGTCAACCTTTTTGATCTTGATAGTTCATTTCTAAAATTAAGATTTTTCTTCTCATTCACAGAGAAGAGCAAGAAGAGACATCTGCAATCCGAGTTGGTTTTATCACATATAACAAAGTTCTCCATTTCTTTAATGTGAAGAGTAATTTGGCACAGCCTCAGATGATGGTGGTGACAGATGTTGGAGAGGTCTTTGTTCCCTTACTGGATGGGTTCCTTGTCAACTATCAAGAATCCCAATCTGTGATTCACAAGTAAATACCAAGTGTCTTCTCATTTAAATATAAGTCAAATATCTACTTTAAATGGCATTGTGTTTTGATTCAATTCCATATTTTTGTTGCATCATTAGCAATGCAGTTCTGGGACATAGATTGTAAAACTCTTATTATTTATGTTTGATTTGTCTCTTTTTAATGTTGACCAGCCTCTGGAATTCACTATGTTGTCTCAGGGTGGCCTCGAACTCATGACAATCCTCCTACCTCAGCCTCCCAAGTGCTGGGACTAAAGGCATGTGCCACCACACTCAGCCTGGAAGAATTTTTTATACTGACGCTCAACGCTTTAAATTCTTTTTCCTTGCTGGAAAAGGAATGAGAGGAGAAACTTCCTGTATGTGAATGACCACATTCATTTGCGATGATAATTATTGCTATACCTAATATTTAAAGTCTAAGAAATAGGTAATCTAAGAACAGGAAAACATCTCCAAAGAGGGTGATTTGTTAAATGTTTCAAAAAATATGTTTTGGTGCCAAACCATGCTAAGGCATCATTACCTACGGAGTTTCTTCATCAGCTTACCTATTTATTTCCCAGTAGGTAACAATTACTCACTCTTGTTATGTATAAATAAATACCTCATGTGTTTAGACTTGAATGATTACTGATGTACTTTTTGAAAAGTTTATAACAGATATACTAAACATTTAAAACCTTTTGCTCGTTCATTTCCTATAGCTTATTGGACCAGATTCCAGAGATGTTTGCAGAGTCTAATGAAAATGAGACTGTCTTTGCCCCGGTCATCCAGGCTGGCATGGAAGCACTAAAGGTGAGGAGAAGCCATCTCTGCTTGTGTTTTAATAAAAAGGAAGCACTGTTCATGAAAGGAAGTCTAGTCTTCGTGAAAGCCCTAGGGCTCATGAAAGCAGGGTTCTCTAAAGGTCCCCACAGTTCTCGGAGGAAGTGGCCAAACCCCATTCGCTCCCAGTGTAGACGTGCCAGCACTGTTAGCATAGCGCAGCTGGACTTGTCATATCTCCAGCTGAGCTCTTCTTCCCTTTGCCTTTCAGATGAACTTGCATGATCTGTTTGGAAAACTAGTTCAGCAGTATCTGAACTATCAGATAGGGGGAGGACAATTCCCGTCTGCCCATCTCCTTTCTGGAGGTTTTCAAGATGCAAGGGCAAGGCTTTGGGACAGTCAGTGACAGGCATGTGAGTGCTGCCCAGGACCTTGATGATGGCCTCGTAAGAGGTTAGGCACTTGTCCACCTGGGAAGCTGAGACCAAAGGCTGGCCATTTTCACATGTGTAACGTAGAAAACTGAAGACGACAAAGAGATTTAGAGGTGCTCTAAACCATCACCACCATAGTCAAACCTTTCTGGCCTTGACAGCTCATTTTTCAAGTTAGTTTTTCAATTGCATTATGAAAATGAAGCTCAAATCAATGTTTAGTATAAAATGGCTGGTACTGTTGATCACAGTGATAACAAACAAACAAAATAGAGGACCGAGTTTATGAACGACCTCCCCATCAATTTCACATCTATTTTTATAGTTTGATTCTTGCCTCAGGAGATCTACAGAGTAGTCACTTCTGGTATTACAGATGTCCCTTGGTGGTATTCATTTACAGTGTGGTCAATGTCCCTCAGAAACTCAGAATAAATGACAATTTAGTGCAAAATTAATAATACATTTTATATCACAAAGTGAATTAGAGAGATTAGAGCCTACCCAGGGAAGCCATCAGTGACAGATGCTAGGGCTTCAAAAAGCCTTGGGAGTTTTTGTTATATTTTATGTTATTTAAAACATATAGACCCCTTTTTAAATTAGAAAATGTTTCCTGTGATTGATGGTGTTGTCCTCTCCTCCAATAAAGTATATAGAAGTTACTATGTCAACCTCCCATCCATGATAAGTCATAAATAACCCTATAGATCTTTTGCTGTAAACTAGGACTAAAAATCATATGGTGTGTGTGTGTGTGTGTGTGTGTGTGTGTGTGTGTGTGTTTGTGTGTGTGTTCATATCTGAGAGGAAGGATGAGTGGATGTTCATAGCTATTTATCAATTAAAGAGATGGAAGTGGATAGAAGGGTATGAGCCAGGCTTCAGTATCCCTGAGGATTTACAATCCAGCAACGGTTTCCATATTAGTAAGTAGTTCAGACGATGTCTAGAGGCTATTTAGCAGTTGAAAGAAAAAGATATAAATCAAATCTGTACCTGCTTTCCCTGTATTTAATAGCTTATGTTAATTGTGACATGTCACTGAAAACTACTGTGTTCTTGCTCCGGCAGTACAGTAACTATAACCGTCAGTAGTTTTCCTTATCAGTTATCCTGCAAGAGTAGGGTTCATTGCAGCCTATGCATCTGCATATCCTTTACATTGTATTTTTATAATTTTTATAATTTTATTGTTATACTAATATGTAGTTTTAACCTTAAAATTTTAAAATGAGAATACACTAATATCAGGGTGATTCAGAAATTTTCATAGATAGGAAGTCATAGAATAGTGTTAGTCTTATAAATTAGGATGAACTAGCATCATAAAATGACACTGTTAAAAACGGAGAGATGGCTCAGTGGAGAAAGTGATTTTCACATAAGCATAAATAAGTCCCTGAGTTTGGATCCCCGGAACCCATGTAAAGTTGGATGCTGCAGCTGGAGCCTGTGATCCCAGTGTGCCTATGGAGAGAAAGGCGGCGGAGACAGGAGCTCTCCCGGGAGCTCATGGGCCAGCTAGCCTGGAAAACACAGGGCTGAATGAGAAGGAGAGAGGCTGCCTTGAGCAAGATGGAAGACAAGGACCAGCACTCAAAGTTGTCCTCTGACCTACACACACACATGTGAACATACACACACACACACATGAACATATATACACCCACTCATATACACACACACATGAACATATACACACACACTCACACACACACATGAACATACACACACATGAACATACACACATACATTCACACACATGAACATACACACACACACACACACACACACACACACACACACACAAACCTGACACTGCCAGTGGCCGTGTGAGTGGTGTTTCTCTCCACCAGCAGTCTTCCTGCGAAGGCAATGATGCTCTTTGGCTGTGGGAGGTACTTCCGGTCATTGCTCCTTGACCAGCTCACCAAAGAATCACATAGGAAATTAGGGGGGGCTCTCTTTAAATACAGATTTCTGGTCTACACCAGAGAGCCTGGTCATTAGTACTTCAACTTAATCCTATGCTTTTCCATACTTGAGGACTACGGGCATGGAGTCACTTGCCCTCCACTCCCTGAGAGTGTCCTGATATTGAGGAACCGCCTCCCTATCTGTCTGATTTCATATATTACTGCTGCTCCAGAAGTGCGGTCACTTCCGACGACTTAACCCTTGCCCAAAGCTTATAGCTATGACTGAAGTAAGAAATAAGTTGGTGAAGAAAGCTTCTTTTTTGACATGTTCCATTACCATGTTCTTCATTAACAGTAGAAAGACTTACTAGCTGATTTCTTATTTTCAGATATGACAAGCATTACTTAGGGGAAGAGGAGGTATAAACCTACACTTAACATTAATAACCAATAAGGATCATAAAACTTAGGGGAGATTTTATAATAAAAGTATTTCCTGTCCCTGACCTTCTTACTAATTTCTAATTCTTTTGACTTGGTATTTCTAGTCTGTATGTGCCTTTAATTGTATAATTCCTCATGACCCTTCTGTTAATAGATTATAAGGAATAACAAAGGACTATGTTTCCTGAGGCTTATCAGGGAATGCTGGGTAATTGTAATTCATTTCATAGGAGTAGAAATTGCTGCAGGAGGATTGGAGTTTGATGTTTATGCTTTGTGTGTAATAGAAGCTGTATACATAGACTGTAGGGTGAGAGAGAGAGATAAAGATATATATATAGAGAGAGAATTATTTAGCTATCTTTGAAATTCATGTTATAATTTTTCAGGTCCTTGGTGGCTAAAAATTAAACTTAAATTTGTGTAATTTATATAGGAGGCCACTAAAATTCTTGCCTAAAACCATTATTATTAGGACAAGAGCTAATATGTTTGAGGATTTGCAACATTATTAAATATCAAGGCCCTTTCATTCACTCTTTCTTTTCAACCAACAACAACAACAAAAAAAAAATACTCGTATTTTGTAAGACAGTCTATGCTTCTAACTTCCAAAAGAATGAAAGAGGAGATTTAATTCTTAATACAAGCACAATTCTTTCTTGCATGAAGAGAAGGGGATTTAGGAGTGAGGAGAGTAACTTCGGTAAGCCCAGGCTGTGGCCAGTCAACAGCTCAGGAGATTGCACACAGGATGCCTGAGACGAACATCCCATTTCCTGTGGACAAGGAATAGAAACAGAGGAACTTCTACTATGTGAAGGCGTTTTAGCACTGTGTTCCCCATCTTTCCTTCTATCAAATAAGTGCCAAGTAAAATATATATATATATATATATATATATATATATATATATATATATATATATATATAATAAGCTTCTTAAAGCAAACACAGTAGACAAAAAATTGACAAAAATGTGTTAATTTGTCACAAAGATAAACAAGAACTGTTTGGAATGTTCTGTTCTCTGCATACTTTCTCAAAAGTCCTTGAAATGTTAACTAGGGCGCTCTGCTTCCTGCTGGGAATGTCTTCAGTTTAATAGCATCTTCTGGTCTCAGCCTCTTTTCTTCCTCCAGGGAGTCTTTCAAAATATGCCTCTTTTTCATAATCTGGTGCTCTTAAATCAATTACATCTGAATTTCTGACATTGTCTTTTATCTTAGCCAAAGAATAGTTTTCTGGGTTAGCTATTATGTCCACAATAAAACTTGATGAATGAAATATGGGATAAGAACTAGGCAGAAAGCTGTGCACAGGTTGGCATTTGTCATTATGTTTAACATATATCACTACCTTTAAGTAACCCATATAAAAAAGAAACCTCAATCTCAAGATAATTCATCAAGGAGGTTTTTTTCTCCTTTAATAATGGACAGCCTGGCTGGACATGGTAATCTATGTGGCAGTTACTGTCTTTCAGAGCCTGACATAACTCATCTTGCCTGTTCTTGAGTTTCTGCTGAGAACTGTTACTGTGATGGGCTGGCCTGTATGTATGGCTTGGTGCTTCTCTCCTCTGCGTTCGTACTTTGTTCTGTATGGTTAGTGCTTTAACTATAGAGTGACATTGTGAACACATCTTCTGTTCCTGTCTGTTGGGAGTTGTAAATGCTTCTTGTTTCTCCATGCTTACCAGTTTCCCTAATACACAAACAGAAGTCCCTACTAGACCAGGCTGTGAAAGTTAAATAAGAGTCGTGTGAAGTGCCTGGCAGAGCTGCATGGGTAGATGCTTTCAGTAGCTCATGTCACCATGCCAACTTCCGTGGAGCCTGAACTTTCTTTTACCTATGATCAGAGACTATAGCTGTGGGATCTTAACCACAGTTTTCATTTTGTTGCCAGGCCTGATGCTGGCCCCTGCTGTCCATTGTTGACACGCTGCCTCTTCATTCCCATGCATTGTGCCTTGAAGTGCACTTTGGTTTGAATCCATGGTTACTAAAGGTTGGAAAGAAGCACTCCTATTGCCCCATGAACCTCAGGGTACAGTGACTCTTACATTATGAGATTCCCCTGTAGACCAAATGAGAAAGAACTCTCATTGCACTGTATCAACTTAAGAAAATTTAAACATATCTATTTATTTGAACTGGGGTAGGGGGAAGAGAGCCCACCACGTCCTCTTGATGCTTTAAACAAACTCCAAACACATGCTCCACTTTGTACTTCTGATTATAATTGTGTACTATGGAATCAAACCTGGGCCAAAAGGCTTTGAAAGCAAGTGCCTATAACCAATGAGCCAATTTTTAGCCTGCTGCTACAGATTTTTCATATATCCTGTTATACAGATCTATAGCTAAGTGCTGTCTTTTTCATTGACAACTTGTGTAATTCTAAGCTAAGCCTCGCTTTCCCAGTCCATTATATTTAGAGAATCGTACCAGTCCACAGATACAAAGACTATTAAATTAAGTTAGCTGGCCATACTGAGATCCCAACACTCAGGAAGCTGATGTGGGAAGATCACAAGTTTAAAGCCAGTCTGGACTCTGTCTCAAATGGACTCTGTCTCAAAAAAACAATGGTTGGAGATATAACTCAGTGGTTGAGCATGTTCCCAGAAGATCCAAGGCTCTGGGCTCAGTCTCCAGCATGGATAAACAAGCCTCTGTCACGTGATTCTAGATGACTGTAGTTGTAGTGCTTATGATGCAGGAATTTGGGGGTTCCTTGCACTTCAACACACCAATAATTTGGGGTGTTTTTGGATCCTTGTCTTATGAATCTGAATGAAATCTACAAACCATAGGATAAGTTTCAGAAAGATTTGATTATAGCTTAAAGTTTGAGGAGGGGGGAAAAGAGGGAGTGGCTTAAGACCAGAAAGTTAGAGAAGGAAGCAAGACGGAGCTCTTGCCCAGGGAGGCAGGGGAGGTTGAGAAGCCCACCTCGAGACTCGGAGTTTGGATTTTTGTGAGCCTGTGGATAGGCAGCTGGTTTTTCTGGTCTGGAATCAGGGTCTCTGGAGAAGGACAACCTTCTCAGAATTAAAGTTTTTTAGGAAGTGCCTTCCAAGAAGGGAGTGGAATATACCTTAAGGGCGTAGAAGGCCAGATCCTTCTGGCATGTGGTAAAGTGCAATGACCTACACTTTTCCCTACAGGCCCAAGGACAATTCCTGCACTTAGCCAAAAGAAAACTATTCATGTGGGGTAGGGGGTTATGAATAAGACTCCCTCATACCATATATCTAATTAAGGATAATAAAGATATATCAAAAAAGAAAACTACTCATTTGGGGTTCTGTCCCTAAACTGTATAGCCAGTTTCACCTACCACTTTGGTCAGAAAAATAATTATATATATATATATATATATATATATATATATATATATATACGATTCCCTTAATATGACTGACACCTTCTCATCCAAGGATTTTCTGTGCTTTCTTTTTCAGGCAGCAGAATGTCCTGGGAAGCTGTTCATCTTCCATTCCTCTTTGCCAACTGCTGAGGCACCAGGCAAGCTCAAAAACAGGGATGACAAAAAACTGGTGAATACAGACAAAGAGAAGGTACTTATAAACAGTCAGGCTTTCAAGTGTCCATATGTCGAGCTCCGAAGGCTGGGTAAAGCATCCTTTGTTTAAGCAAGGGGCGAAGAAGTTAAATCTGATGTGTATCATAAACATTTGAATTGTGAAGTACTTAGGAAATTATATATTCCTAGAAAAACAAATACTTGAAGTGCCTAAATTAGAATATATTCATGTATAATATGTGTCAGCGAGGTAGAGTGATGACGGTATAAGAGAAACAGGAGAACAAATAAAATGCAGACAGAAGAAAATGGAAAGAGATCCACGTGCCATGACAACACTCCTTTGAAGCAGAGACCTGAGTCATGAAGGAGAGGTGCCAGGAGCGGGAAATATGCCTTTGCTCAAAGCTAAGACATTGGAGCATCGGGCAAAAAACAGTCAATAAACTCAGTGGACCTGAGGCTTGCAGCCGTGATCCACAGACATGCCCTCGGTGGGTGCCTCATCCGGGTCTATAAGCCAGAGCCAGCACTGCTCCCCGAGGTTGTTGGAGGCTGAAAGCTTCCAAGTATGTTTTTTTTTTTTTTTTTTTTTAAGCTCAGTTTCCATACCTGGAAAAGCACATTTTTTTCCATCTAAAATTTTCAAAGAAAAGTTCAATAGAAATTTAAATATTAAACCAAAATTATTTTGTGACTTCCCTTTTTGCTTTCCCGAATGCTTTTCTTCAGATACTTTTCCAGCCCCAAACAAACGTCTACGAATCTCTGGCCAAGGACTGTGTGTCTCACAGCTGCTCTGTGACACTCTTCCTCTTCCCCAGTCAGTATGTGGATGTGGCTTCCCTGGGCCTCATTCCCCTGCTCACTGGAGGGACTCTTTACAAATACAACAATTTCCAGGTGAGTGACAGCTCTCTTGCCTCCTGCTTAATTCTGCTGTTTAGATAATGGGCTAAGAAATCTGGGCCCCTTGTGGACAACTCGTAATTCCCCTCTAGTGTTTGATTAAGCAAGTTCCTGCTGATTGTTGTCACACTTAGAGCTCATCAACCTCAAAGCTTAAAGATTAATGTAAGCTTCCATGTTGGGGAATTAACTTTATATAAGATATCTAAGGCATATTTTGAAAAAGTAACTGCATACTCGCTTAAAAGTGTTGACATTTAGGGTTTGTTACACCCCTGTGTTCCATGTTTAGAGGGACAGATCTAGGAGATGATGAGTGTTAGTCCTATAATGCTCTTGGTCTCTATGTAGGGTTAATGGATCACCCCAGAGTTTGACAAAGACATACACCCAAGTCCAGGGTAGCCATAGTCACAAGGTTCTCCTATGGACAACTCTACCTTGAGAACTTACTGTACGAGGGACAAGAAATAACTACCTTCCTTCCACGGGAGGCAGCCTCCTCAGGTGGAGTACCCAGGTTCATTTCCAAACTTACTAAAAGAGAAATTGTTCTCTCTTCCTCTGAGGAGAAGGGGTCAGGGTGGTCCTATAATGTATGTATCTCCAAACAGAAGCATGAGTCAAAAAGAATGTTTCCCTAACATAATTAATAAACATTCATTTTTTATTTTTACTTATTGTTGATTAAAAAGTAAAATAACATTTATTTATATATTTACATTTTAAGCTAATTTAAAGACCAAAGATTGCAAACAGAATAAAATCAAAGAACGTTTTAAGAACCCTTTTGAAGACTTCTAGGTAAACCTGTGTTGGCGGGCTCTAGACTATAAGCTCTTTAATGTTCAAACAATTCAGACTCTTCCTCATTCTGTCCAAATTCCGAATATTTGAGGCACAGAGAGAGGTCTGTGTGTAGCCTGTTTTAGTTCCTTTTTCAGTAAGAGAAATACTTTTTATCAGAAACCTTTCTTCTGCACTTTTCCCCAGAGGCCTTGATCCCTTTCCATTTCTCGTTAATGAGTGTGACCATCAGAGTGTCTTGGCCACAAGAACGCAGGCTCAGCTGACGTGTAGGCAACAGGCACTGAGCATTACTTTTTCCTAGTCATGTTTTTCAGTCACACGTCAGCCCTGTGTAATTTCTGATAAAGGATATTTACTTGCTCATCAATATACCAACATTTATTACCGATTCCATCAGTGTTACTAAAAAGAAACGTCAGGGCTGGGGTGATGGCTCAGAAGTTAAAGACACTTGCTTGCAAAGCCTGTCATCCCAGGATTGATTCCTCAGTGCCCACATAAAACCACAAAGTGGCCCAGGTGTCTGGACAAGAGGCTCTGGCTTGCCCATATTCTCTCTCCTTCTTTCCCCCTCCCTCTCTATCACAGACATATGTAGAAATAAAAAAAGAAATGTCACTGTGATCCCACAGAGGAAACCCTCTGAGATCTAATTAGGGGTAAACAGTTGATGATCAGAGCACGAAGTGTGTGTTCAGCTGTGCTTCTCTGGAGGGCTTTGCGCTTCCTAACAATGTCATACAGCTGAATCGCACTCTTGCTTTCTTCTGGCTTCAGAAGTGAGTATTGCAGTCCTGTCTTTCTTTCAATATTATCATGAAAAGTGACAAAAATGATGGTCAGGAACTTTTCAGACACCTGTACATACCTGAAGTGTTTTGTTTCACAACTGTCTGTGATTTCTGTTTCCTTCCCTTTGAGTTTGGGGTTTGGGATGGCGGCGTGTGCATGCGTGCGTGTGTGCACGCACACACACATGTCTGCCTCCATTCTGTCTGGCAAACAGTAGTGGTGAGAATTTCTTGGCTCCCCTAGGCAGGTCAGAGCTGTAGCTTTGGAAGCTCGTCCTGGGCGCTCTCTCAGCTCAGTATCTTCCCAGCTGCTCATTGCATTAATGTTGCTTAGGCACTGGCTGTGCATGGCTCTCAGAACTAGGGTGACTGCCACTTAGTTTAAAAGGCTCACTCTGTGGGAATTGCTGTTCCCCATTCAACTAAGCAAAGCTCTGAATGGGAGCAAGTAAAATGGCCCCGAGTTACAGCACCTTTCCCAGCCTTACTGAATTGGCTATATGTTACATCTTATTTTGTGTCTAACAGTAAATCCTTCAGTTATCACTTACTCTATTTCCTTATTCACAAAATAAAATTAATGACTTTTGCCCATTCAAATACTAATTAAAATAATGACAAATGAGAGTTTAATTTGAAAATGTAAGAATCACTGTACAAAGATCCTATGTTTCCTTCAAGCAGACAAGCATAAATTATACACATAAATATGCTAAATGAAAATTGTTAATGAGGATTAAAAATGTGATCATGAGTACTTTACTGCCACCTGGTGGTCAACTGTCATACTTTTTTGTAGATGCATTTGGATAGCCAGCAATTTTTGAAGGACCTCAGAAATGATATTGAAAAGAAGATAGGCTTTGATGCTATTATGAGGGTTCGTACCAGCACAGGTAATTATCACACACAGTTTCCTTGCCATTTGACAGAATTATTTTCTCTTAAGTCGTAGGACAAGCAATAACAATCAAAAGAAGAAGCAAATGCCCCCCTTTCTCTCTTTAGGTTTCAGAGCCACTGATTTCTTTGGTGGGATCTTTATGAACAACACCACTGATGTTGAAATGGCAGCAATTGACTGTGACAAGGCGGTGACAGTGGAGTTCAAGCATGATGACAAACTCAGTGAAGACACTGGAGCCTTAATTCAGGTAAATTTAATATATTTTTTTTTCACCTTCTGAGTTAAGTCTATTTTACTGACAATGGCCAGTAGGGAGAGTATCTCATGGTTCTCTCTTCATTCCAAGTTTCCAGTCTTTCTCTCGAGGTACTAGAGCACTTGTGAGCTTCGCCCTGGGCTGAAGCATCTACGTGACCTATACAATATAGCAATCATATCGTATAGCAAGCCCAGGCAGCCATGGGAAATGAGCAAACTGGTTCTCAGCACTGTCCATGGCTCTCAGCGCCCATTTTCTCTGCCAGATGTGTATTCACGTGATCAGGCTGGACACCTTAAATGACTGAACGCTATTCCCACAGTTCGGGAGGCTGGCAGTCTCTCGAGAAGTGGCTTCCCTCTGGCTGTATCGATAGTCTCCCATTGTCTTTACTGGCCTTCCTCTCTGAAGTGTCTGTGCCCAAGGTTCCTCCAGTTATATGTCACCAGTCAAATTGGATGAGGACCTACCTCACTGTAGTTGTTTTAACTCCCTAGAAGTCCTTCCTCAAAATTTAGTAGTATTTGGAGATACTAGATTATGAGGGGAACAAAATTTGGCTTTGTAGCAAATAAAATCAGAAGCTTTTGAGATTATTAATTAAAACAAAAAAAATCTAAGGGCCATAGTTTTCTGATATCACATCACAGTTAAAGTGAAGAGGTTGACACTGAGTTGAGGGAGACTTTAGTGCTTCATGTTTAATCACAGATATTTGCATCAATGCTATGTCCCAGCATTCTCTGAATGCACATGTGATCAGCACCAGACCTAAGGGCATTGTCCAAGGTAGCCGTGTGTTTTTATGAGAACTGAGCCTTCTGTGGGGCTTGAACATGAAGGTTTTGTTTCTGAGTCTTGATCCGTGGTAATAAAATCTATGAAATGTGGACCAACAGATATTTATGTATAAGCAGCCTAAATCATTTAAACCATTGAGATGTTACATAGGTACCTCATGGGTGAATTCTTCCCTACTAATGTAGAATTTTAACAGTAAAAGAAAAAAAAATCCTGTGGAAAAACCTGAAGCTCTTTTATCTGTGCCCACTCTTCTATAAATGCAAATGCTACCAAGCTAGCTTGGCTGACAGTGTTAACCATAGGATCTCCACATGCCTCTGTGTTGCTTCTGCAGTGTGCTGTGCTGTACACAACCATCAGCGGTCAAAGACGCCTCCGGATTCACAACCTTGGCTTAAACTGCAGCTCCCAGTTAGCTGATCTCTATAAGAGCTGTGAGACGGATGTCCTTATCAACTTCTTTGCCAAGTCAGGTAACTCGTTGCTAGTCTTGTAGTTTGTTAAACCTTGCTTATTAACTCAGTCAAGACTTGTTGGTTAATTGAGACAGAAGCTGAAAAATACTATAATAGTCCTACTGTTTAGCTTTAGTGGGTAGAATTTGAACTTACGAAAAAGTTGAAGAATAGTCAGCATCTCTAACTCTCCATTAATATGTGAAGGAAGTTTCTTCTGGGCCAGGCTATCCTGATTTATTTGAAGTTTCCTTGGCCATGCATGCTTGCCTGTGTGTATGGGTAGAGGGGTGGTTCTGAGTTGAAATTCAGGAAGGCAGTGTGATGCTTAGCCTTTATATATGAAAGTGTACCTTTTAGCACACGTGAGAATGGAGTCCTTGGATTGGACCAACATCTCCATCATCCATATCTTTGTAACTAAGAAATAGTATAGGCCCCATGGAATTTTCTGACCTTCCTTCTGAGAGTCTACACTAAGGCTTGAAAGTCACATTCCAGCCCACAGGAATTCAGTTCATCATTTCATTTGTTCAGAAAACAAGCCTGTATTCTGATAATATAAAGTCCTATTTCTAATGTTCTGAAGATGAAACTTGGGCTAATATAACCTTTTTTTTCTGGCTAGACCTTTGTTTATTATGGGCTAGATCAACACATTTGGCCAAGAGAAGACTAGTGGCAAAGACTTTAGTATTTAAAATATTCATTTATTCATTTATTGATTGATTGATTAATTTTCAAGCAGAGAGGTTCAGACACATATGCACACACACATACAGAGAGAGAAAGAGAGACAGAGCGAGTCAGAGAGAGAAATAGAATATGTGCATGCCAGAGCCTCTAGCCACTTCAAATGAACTCCAGATGCGTGTGCCACTTGAGTATCTGGGTACTGGCGAGTTGAACCCAGGTTGTTAGGCTTTTCAGGCAAGCACCTTAAACACTGAGCCATCTCTACAGACAACTTCGGTATTTTTATTAATGGTATCTTTAGTGGGTGGTAGGAATATATCAGAATTGGTTTTATTATTTGAAGAAATCAGTTTCTAAAACTTTAATGTCCTTTGTATTCCTGGTTTTGTGCACCTAGCTTTTAAAGCCGTTTTAAACCAGCCTTTGAAGGTCATCAGGGAAATTCTAGTTAATCAAACTGCCCACATGTTGGCATGCTACCGAAAGAATTGTGCGAGTCCATCTGCAGCAAGCCAGGTAAGGTCTCTGCTAGGCTCAGGTATTGCATGCTAAGATCAACTTGTTCTTTCAGACAGCCCATGCAGGCTTGCAGTGCTGCTGGCAGAGATGCTGTGCAGCAGAGCTACAGCCAAGAGGGCTGACAGTACCCTTGGTGGGGGAGGGGAGGCCCTATTCTAATAACCAACATGAGAAAAAATGGACTTTCCAAAATGACTTAACCAAAAATATGTACCAAGTCCAGCTGACAGTCACGACTATGTTACCTATAAGCAAAAGAACATTCTATGCGTAAGCCTCGGGTATTGAATACTTTTTTCCTATAAAAGGAAGTAAAACCATGTCTATTTATCGACTTGTTCTCCTGTTCACATTCTTCCCTGTGTCTGTAAATTTAGATGCTCTGTTCTTAGTTGTGTTGGGAATATCTGATTTTAGCATTGTGGTTTTAAAAAGACGGAGGCAACAGAAAGAAAAGTTTCTAATTCATTCATTGTTAAGTGTCTACTACACTTTTCAAGGCCAGCCTAGGCTACATGTCGAGAGAGAGAGAGAGACAGACAGAGAGAGAGAGAGAGAGAGAGAGAGAGAGAGAGAGAGAGAACAAGGTACAGAAGAGAGGCTTTTTGCACAGTGTGCCTGTTTAAGTTCTGTGAAGCCCACCAGATGCACGGGGAACCTGGCCAGGATGCAGTCTGCTCATGAGCACTGTGCACCCAACTTAACTGCTGGTCTTAGAGCGCTGGAAGATATTACCCTGCCTCTGGAGTATCTCCCCTTCAGGAGGATTAACTGGGGTAGAACAGGTACAGTTAGTATCATCTGCAAGTTTACTTGCTAAGAATGTTAAAATGAAAACCACTCGTTTTAACAAATAAAAATGGAAATGGTTGATTTTAAAGACCTTAAGTGAAGAATAGGACTCTTTCCTATTTAATGGGTAATAATCAAACCTGTTCCTGTAGTTTAAAAGTAAAAAGCATTGTCTCTACTACTAGACCATCTAGTTATGCAGTTTAATTATTCTGTAGTAAAAACACCATGATGTCAATATTCTCTGGATAAATTAGATTACCCTTGATCTTATAATAACATTTTTTTCTCTTATTGGCATATTACAAGTACATCCTTCAGCCAACAATTTATTTAGAAAATGATGCAATTTACATACCATCCTAGAATCTGGAAAGTGTAGTTATTATGAAAACTGTTAGAAGCAATAATGCATTAAAATACACTATTAAGGCTGAAGAGATGACTCAGTAGTTAAAGGCACTTGATTGAAAATCCTGATGGCCCAGGTTCAGTTCCCTGGTTCCCATGCAAATCCAGATGCACAAAATGGCACAAGTGTCAGAGTTCATTTGGTCCTGATCTCTCTCTCTCTCTCTCTCTCTCTCTCTCTCTCTCTCTCTCTCTCTCTCTCTCTCTCTCTGCGTGTATACGTTTCTCTGTTTCAAATAAAATTTTAAAAAATACATTATTAACTGAAAAGAACATCCAGTGATGGCCTCCTTATGCTTACCTAGAAGTTGTAGTAATATCCCATAAGAATGAATTATCATAAAAAGTTCCACAATGTTACCATAAAGTCCAAAGTTTCTTGACCCAAGTGTGTTGGTTATTTTTTGTCAATGTGACAAGAATATGATATTCTGGGGCAACTGGGGACAAGATACACCTTTAAGATACCCCACTGAACTACTTCCCCAATCAGGCTTTACCTCTTAGCAGTCCATTCTACTATAAGTCCATCAGGAGTCATTGGAGAAGTGAGGGCCCTAATGATCCAGTAGCCACTCAAGACCCCGCCTCTGAGTACTGCTGCCATGAGGACCAAACCTTCAACACTGAGTTTTCGGGCAGTTCTTATTCCCAGTCCATACCACCAAGCAAAACCATCCAGGACATGTGTACTTTGCTAAAATAATAGCAGGCTTCGGTGGGCTGCTCCTGAATCACCAGGCGGAGGCAAGAGGAAGTACTTACGGGACATAATCTGAGGTCTCCTTTGAGGGTCATATGATAGATGCTTGGCTAAGACATGACTAAAAACAGCACTAGAACAAATCTTTAGGCTTCTATTAGCAGAGTTAATTATCTTTATGAAGGAGAATAGCTCACTCATCACATGTTTTGGGAGTTCAGTAACGTCCAAAGGCAAGTCAAGTGACAACTACAAATGATAGTCAGGCTTGTCTATTGCTGATCTTGTTGACTACCACTTTACCATTTCAGGATGCAAAGAATTCTCCAAATGGGATCAAACCAGGCTCATATGAATTTCTCCTTTCTCCTTACCGACACCTTTTCTTGCTGAGATAATTTAATTATGGAAGTGACTGAGGAAGTGGGGAGAAGATTTTATAGTGATAATCTGTTGCTACATTCTTTTAACCTCAAAACACGATCTTTCTCTTATCACTCCTTAATCCAATTTTTCTCCATCATCAGCCTTCATTCTCATTTGCCTCTTCCATTTTCTTCCCTATTCTATAACCAATGTCCCCTACTCAGAAAAGCCAAGGTCACCCCTGTGGCATTTAAGACAACAGATATCTGAATGATCACAACCTGACCTGGTTAATTAGAAGCAGTCAGTGAACTATCAAGATATTTTTAAACATACATATATATATATATATATACATATACATATACATATATATGTACATCTACTTGCAAAGCTAAGAATATTCTTACCACATAATAATATGCAAAATGCTCAAAAGTAGCATTGGGCCCACCTGCCTTTGTAATAGATGGTGATCTGATTCCTATGCCTTCAGATTCGTTTTCCTTGGCTGAGAAAATAAGCCAGCACCAAGGGTTCTTGAAAGGAAATGTTTTCTTCTAAGAAAAAAAAAACTACAGTGAGAAGAATACTCTCTTAAAGGAAACATGCATTCAATCTTTGCTTCTTTGAAAGAGGACGAGATCTGCTGAGTAGAGCCATCCTGAAATCTGTTTGCCTGAATCTGTTTAAGCATCCTGTCCTTCATGTTCCTTACTCAGTAGATAAGAGACTTCTGATATAAAGGGATTTAAGATGAGGAATGAATCCTGACAGTCCTGAGGAAAAGTTAATTTTCAGTGTGTACTCTGATAAGTGTACTTTCTTTCTCTTTATTAAGATAGATAGTTAAAAACAGAAATGAAGTTATAGGGAAGTTGCTTCAGAGATGTCTGAAAATTATGATTATCTACTCTGTATTTTTCTTTGGGATATTTCTTTGTTCCTTGACATGTGCTATTAAAGGGAACATTCAGATGAGCAAAAATTGTTAGTGAACTATTCTTATGAAATTGGTTTGGAAGAAGATTCAGTAATATGGACTATATTACCTAGAGTTCTTTGAAATGGTGCGATTAGCGTTCTAGAATTGCTCCACTGTGTCCCAGTGTGGCATCTTATTTGTGGTGTACCCTTTGAGGGCATGGGGCCAAGGTGTGGCTGGAGGGAAGCCTTCCTTTAATCTTCTCAGTCTCTTTAATAGCAAAGGATATGTTGTTTCTAAGAGACAAAATTCAGGAACGTTTCTCAGTAAAGGTCAAACACATGCAACACTGTCTTCCTTTCCAGCTCATCCTTCCAGATTCCATGAAAGTGCTGCCCGTGTACATGAACTGCTTGTTAAAGAACTGTGTGCTGCTCAGCCGCCCGGAGATCTCCACTGACGAGCGGGCATACCAGAGACAGCTGGTCATGACCATGGGTGTGGCCGACTCCCAGCTCTTCTTCTACCCACAACTCCTGCCCATAGTAAGTGTCTCACAGCGCACAGGGAGGGAATCCCACATCTATGACTCCTTTTTGTTCCCAAGAAGAAATTCAAAGTCGCAAAAACCTTCACAATATGGTTCAGAGCAGAAGCCCTTTGAGCAGATTGTGCTGGGTGTCGGGGGAGGGGGAGAGGAGTCCTGCTTCAAGGAATCCTTCCTTTCTGCATTCTTCACTTAAGTGGGCACCCTGAGGAGTCTGTGAACAAGTCAGAACAAGCCAACTTCAGCTGTTGAACTGCACCGCATAAAAAGCGCTTACATATGTGTGGCTGGAATCATGCACACACACAATAGTTGTGTTTGCACAGTGTATAAATGCCTGAGAGTTATCAGGTTGGCTTGTTCAGATGTGATCAGGGGGCTACAAATGAGCATATATATGAAGAGACCTATTCCATACAAGAGCCAACCATCCGTGTCCTCAGAGAATTTAGTCCTTAAAGTCTTGAATGCCCTTGACCTCTGTGCCCAGGCTCTTTCTCCTGAGTCCTAGGAAAGGAGTGAGGAAGGCCAATAGGCTGCAGGAAACTCCTCAGGCCCTTAGTTACAAAAGGCAGTTAGGAACAATGTAGTCAGTGATAAATCAGGTTGGAAATGAAAAGATCTGCTTTCTGTGGACATGAAGGTTAAAAAATAAACTATTCAAATGATGTTAGATAAAGCTGGACAGAAGGGCAAGAGCGTCACCACATCACAAGTGGAAGGCAGTTCTGTCCTCTCCTTTCCGTACTGGGTGGGGGACAATGGACACGGTTCATTCCTCCCTCCTCTCACCTTCACGTGTTTCCAGTGTCGCCAGCTCCTTCCCTTCCTTCCTGCCACCTGAACTTGAGCTCTCTGTGCCTTCATTCCATGTTCCCGAGGCCTTTGCATTCTGTGTTTTGATGTCATTCATACACATGACCCAAAATCCTTGTTTCCAGCCATCACCCTGGCCTCAAAATGTGTTCGTAGGCCTCCAGCTCTGTGTCTCTTCTGGGCCGGGTGAGGGGCACCTCAGAGCCCTTGAGCTGACCTGGCATATGCTTCTCTCGTTGGTTTCTCATTCTTCCCTGCTTTCACTTGTCTTCTCCACCCTCACCTTTCTCTCAGCCATGCGAATCTGTTAGTAAACATATCGGCTCTCAGGGACAGCCAGAGGCGAACCACGATTTATCCTTCATCTTACCACCCGATTCCAGCATGGCTGCCTAGTGAGCCTCCTGATGCCCCCATGGCTTCCATTCCGTCCACATGCAGCAGCATGGCACTTAGAGTGAGCCGTCGTCTCCTATCTCTCCTGTCTTAAGAGCAGCCCAGGATGTTCCATCTCGGCAAGAACCACAGTGCCTAGCACCCTGGCTCAGTGCTGTCTCTTCTAACTGTCCTTTCTTTCTCTTTGGTGCTCTTTTCTCCCCCTCCTTTCTCACTTCGCTCCAGCCACACTCGCTGGTCCTTGAACACTGACCAAGCTCTTGCCTCAAGGTCTGGACATGAGTTTTTCTCTGGGCCTGGAATGTCTTCCCTAGATTTCTCCATGGCTCGGGTTTGCACTAAGCCTGTCTAACTACACCAGTTGAAAACCTACCCTGCCACCCACTGATCTTATCTGACTTATTTGATCCATGTAATTCTTCATACCATCTACAAATATGCACACACACACACACACACACACACACACACACACACACACACGTTATAGCCTGTATCATCTCTTTCCAAAAGACCACTGGCCCAAGACAGAGTCTTAACCCCTACCTAGAACAATGCCTGGTCTACAGTTGGTATTCATTACTGTGCTCTGGAAAGGAGGGAGAAGAGCGGGAGAGGAAAGAGTTTCTAAATCTCGTCCTCTCCTGCACAGCACACGTTAGATGTCAAGAGCACCACGCTGCCGCCTGCTGTTCGTTGCTCTGAGACTCGACTTTCGGAAGAAGGAATATTCCTACTTGCTAATGGAGTCAATATGTTCTTATGGTTGGGAGTGAGTAGCCCACCAGAGCTGATTCAAGGAATATTTAATGTGCCATCTTTTGCACATGTCAGTAAAGATATGGTAAGTACTTTCATTTGGGGGGTAATATATAAGATATCGATTCTTTACGCGCAGTGTTATGCTATGAAAAAGAAAAGTAATAAGGTATTTAGTTCCGTATGAGAGAAATCATGTTTTGATGATTCATGCTGAGTTCAATTCCCTAATACCCATAAACAGCTGGACCTCTTACCCCATTTCTATGGTGAGCAGAGACCAGAGACTCCCTGGGGCTTGTTGGTCAGCCAGTTTTACCAAAAACAGCAGCTCTAGGTTCAGTGAGAGACTCCATCTAAAGGATGAGCCTACATGCACAGATCACATTACATATATTTACATCCCCCCACACACAATTAAAAATCGTATATGGGCTACTCTTAGAGACATTTGGCACTCTGAAACATATATGTTATTCCTTGAATAAAAGGTTCTATGATTGTTTTAAAAAAATAGGGGATGGAGTGTGTTAAGTATTCTGTTTTTATCACAAGTCCTGTGAAATACATTGGCTACAGTCTTTTCTATAAGATTTGGGGCTTTATAGTAAAATATTCAACTGACCTTCTCTGTGGCTGATACAGGTGGACTGGTTGGATCTTGATCTCTTTAGCATCTAGTCTGTCTTAATTGAAGAACTCTAAGTAGAGATCCCTCACATGTCCTGACAACTACAACTAGATTTCAGGGGAAGAGGCCACATTTCGTAATTTGTTTTAATGTTGGAACAGTGGTACTTGGATAGCATTTTCTTGCAACTGATCCATTGACGGGAAAGGTATATTCTTTTCTCTCACAACAGTCTTGAAATATGCACCTCGAGAAGAGGTTCATGAGAAATGATCTACATGAAGCATACACCTCTCGGGTACATGTGTATGCAGTGGTGCATATGTGGTAGATTCTAGCGGGGTTTTATTACCATAAGATAGAGATGATTGGTTTGCTGCTGGAAACATGTGCTAACAAAAATCAGTGATTTATAGTTTCCTCTTCCATATTGCAGTTTTCAGGAAAATGAACTGAGTCAGTAGCTAGCTGATATAATGTTAGAGGGAGGGTTTTAACATCCTGATAACCTCATATTGCTGCTTCTATTCTTAGTGGTATAAATTGTATTGAAATGGTGATTTTCTTAAATTTAGACTTTGTTGCCTGAGCTGGGAAACCCGCACTCTCAACAACTCAGAATGATAGTGAGCAGGATCCAACAACATAAGCCATACTCAATGAAGGTAAAAATGAGATTTCTTAAACCCTTCCCTAAGTGCTTTTATTTCATTGAAACTCTTTAAAATGCATGTTCTATAGATAGAAATATATATGTATATACATACATACACACACATACATACCTGTTAGTCAGAACACAAAAATCACTAGCTATTCCCATCTATGCTGAATCCTAACGGAAGTGAGGAAGACCCTCTCCATGGTATAATAACCTCACTAACAACCTGTAACATTTCCTTTGGTCCCTCAAATTAATCACAGAAATCATTCAGAACACTTATAAAATTGGATTTTCACACGTTTTGACTTATAATATCTGAGGTTAGCAGTTACAGTTACTCGATAGTTCCTCACTGTTTAAATGGAATAACTTGAAATATGATGATTGTTTCACTTGTCCCCAACCTGACATTGCAATGATTTACATGTCAGCCATGTCTGTATCTCTGGCACATGGTACATGGTATACTAGTGTGGATGGAATGATCCTTTAAGGCTTAGGTGACAGTGACTTGCCAGTGTGAGGCCTTCCCCCATAGTGCTATGCTTATGGAAAGCTTATTTCAATTTTCCACCTTAAATTGTCTTTGTGGTTTGGGGGTCGGGTATCTCTCCACTTGGAACTAACAGGCTTCTGGTCCTCTGCCGCACACACCCTGTACACACCCTGTACACTGGGGCCTCGAACATTGTGCTCATGTTCTCGTTCACTGGCTTCACACGTCCTACAGTGTTTGGTGAAACTGATGCAAACAAAACCAATGGGCCACATTTTGTATACAGGCACATTTTACGTACAGGCTTATACCTGTATATAAAGGATCTTATGTTTCTATACAGGCACATTTTATATACAGGCTTCTACCTGTATATAATGGATCTTATGTTTCTATACAGGTACATTTTATATACAGGCTTCTACCTGTATATAAAGGATCTTATGTTTCTATACAGGTACATTTTATATACAGGCTTCGTATATAATGGAGCTTATGTTTGTATACATTACACATTTTCTATACAGGTTTCTACCTGTGTATAATGGATCTTAAGCAGTATTAGAGATGTTTCTAACCAGGTGTTGGTTTCTTGTAGCTCACGATAGTAAAGCAGAGAGAGCAGCCAGAAATGGTTTTCCGACAGTTCCTGGTGGAAGACAAAGGGCTCTACGGAGGCTCTTCGTACGTCGATTTCCTTTGCTGTGTTCACAAGGAGATATGCCAGCTGCTTAACTGATTTGCCTTTTCAACCTCTGACTGATGTCGCATTTCTGAGGAGATAATCTCTACCTTGGTGCCTAATTTTCCTAATGATAGGCTAGTTTGATTTCTTGATCAACTTCAGAATAGCTTTTCCAAACAGCATTTAGAACTTCAGCTTTGGTGCTCAGGTAAAAAGCCAATGAAGGTGCCGTGGTACCATAAAGGGAACAGTCTTTTTCCAATTGTACAATTTTTAATTTTTAAAACTGATGCAGTTTGCATTTCATGAATTACATAGTTTACAGAACCATAAATATTCTCAACTTTCTTTCTTTGTGTTAAGACATATAAATTATTTTTCAAACTGTATAGATATGGAGTAAAAGTTGTCTTGGTTCATCTCACATTTGCAGTGGGAGGAAAAAATCTTAATTTTTACATTATACCTAATGTTTTAAACCATGTAACTCCATTCAACAGATTTTCAACTTAAGTTTGCACAGCAGACTTTTAATAACCTTGGAGTCTATGTAGCAGAACAATGTGTGTTCTACTTTTTCAATTATATACTGTCTACATTAAAAGTATTTTACAGTTATTTTGTCTATAAAACTGTCTTTTATCAACATTCTTAATGGTTCTTTGTACAATTTTGATTGATGGTTTCTACCTGTATATAATGGATCTTAACCAGTATCAATAAATCACTTCATGTACTCTCAGAGTGTAGGATGATTTTTTTTAATGTATTTTGAGATTTTAAAAAGACATAAGGAAGCTGGGTGTGGTGGCGCATGCCTTTAATCCCAGCACTCGGGAGGCAGAGGTAGGAGGATCACCATGAGTTCAAGGCCACTCTAAGACTACATAGTGAATTCCAGGTCAGCCTGGGCTACAGTGAAACCCTACCTCAAAAAAACAAAAAACAAAAAAAAAGAAAAGAAAAGAAAAAAGAAGGAAGGAAGGAAGGAAGGAAGGAAGGAAGGAAGGAAGGAAGGAAGGAAGGAAGGAAGAAAGATAGATTTAGAAGCTGATTGCACGGGGCAATCATTAGCAAATATATGTAAATTAGTAGTTTGAATGCTGGAACACAGCCCGGTGTCTTGCATGTAGCTATGCAACGTCACCAGAGATACACACGTGCACTTCTAAATACTAGTCTTATGAACACGTTCACATTTGCTCCTGATAGCTTCCTGTTACCAACCCTGTTTACTTATGAAGAAGCAAGTATTTTGTCTATGAGTATATGGCATGTAAAAATCATTTATAAGTTGGGAGACAGCGTGATGCTTCTGTCTTGGATGATTTAGAGCTGTAGACTCAAGACTTCTGTTCAAAAAGAAAAAAGGTGGGGACAGAAAAATGGATAAGATGCTTCTGGAAAAGACAGGCTGACTAATAATGAGAGGAACTTAAAGGAGTTTGTCATTATGAAATGGTGGGATGAAAGTTTTTCTCTGTCCATGGTAACTAGCAATTTTCACATCTGAGCACATGATGAAAGGCTTGAGGGCAGCAGTGTGGAAAACCCTGAACAGGAGTCTTAAATGGGCCGAGTTTTCTTGGAGAAATGTGATGCTTGAGGAAGCCCTAGCTAAGTAGTTTTAAACCTGACTACAGATACTGGAGATTCCAGCTAAATTTCTGTACCCATCACCAAGCACCAAGGATAATGCTAAAGTCCTGTAGGAACCCCAATATTTTAGGACTGCTCTCGGAAACTTTTTTCTTAGGGTTGGGGAGCTTGCTCAGTGGTTAAAGGCACTTGCTTACAAAGCCTGCCAGCTCAGATTCAATTTCCAAACATGCACATACAGCCAGGTGCAAAAAGTGGCAAAAGCATCTGGCATTCCTGTGTAGTGTCAAGAGACCCTGGTGTCACACACACACACACACACAGATATACATTTTTTAAAGTCCTTCTTATAGGCAAAGATTAATGCTGTCAATACCTCATAAAAGTGTTAGACACTTTCAACCAGTCTGCTATTTAGAACGAGTTTCAACTGGGCTTTCATTTTGTCAAGTTAATAATGATTAAACTGTACAAGTAAAATCTGAAAATATACTTCAAAGTCCAAGTCTTAGATCTTATAAATTTAGAAGGAAAGCAGAGCAGGTTTTAGTTTGTCGGTGGTGGTGATGGTTTCATGGTTCTGAGGATTAAATACTGGGCTTCATTCACATATGCTAGACAAGTGTTCAATCACTACTTCCTTCTTGGACCCATCCCAGCTCTGATCACGTGACCTGGCCGCTGTGTCAGATATGGCTTGACTTCCCCTTCTCAGTTTGACACCTTGTCATTTTATTTTTGACACCATCTCCACAATCCTGGTCTGAGTCAACTGCTGGGTACCGCATTTCCCACCACATAATCTGCTACAGGCTCCTGTCCTCTTGTCACTGATAAGAAAAGAAAATGTCTTAGCAGCTCTTTGGGCCTCCTAATCCCCATCTCTTGGAAGGAGACCACTGGAAGAATGGCTCCTACTAAAATAATCATCAACCTCTGGCTAAAATACCTAGAACTGTAATTCTGTATAGTCCCAGGCATGCTGGTGTGGAAATTTTATAGTGATAAATGGTAAGATTATGTCACAATTGACTTATTGTCATGAAATCAGGCAACTAAAATTTTATTTCTATGTAACTATGTAAAAAGAAACCACACATATAAAAAGAACCACAAATGTATTTTTATACAAAAAATTTAAATAAAAAGAACCACAAATCAGATGAAATGAACTTTCATAGGAAACTATTCAATGAAAAATGTTCTATTGTAAATCAACACCCCAGTCTTTACCCAAAGTGAAGGACAGCAAAATTAGAGATCCCATTCCATCCTCAGTTATTGAAAACACTATACTGTCAGGGGACAGATTCTAGTTCCTGTGCTCCTTTCCTTGACTTCTTAGTGCTTTTCTACCTTTGATGCACTGTGAATGCCCTTGACTTTTTAAATTACACTGAAGCCATCATTGCTCTGCAAGATGGGCTGCAATAGAGGGGCCTAGGCCAAAGAAAAACCAGAAGACTGCTGTCCTTTAGGCCCAGGGTACAGAATTTTAATAGTGAATCTCATGTGTAGGGAAGGGCCAGTCCTAGCCAGAACTTCTAGGGACCTATCAATGAGGAAGAACATCTGTCTTCCTCATTAGCGGGTCAAATCTGATACATAATTATACAGGTACAGTTTAGCTTTCAGATAATTCATAATTATGCAAATTAAAACCATACTACTATTGTAGTAAATATTCTAACCATCTATGAAATTTATATCAAGAAAGGTGTCAAATGTTGCCTGTACTAGAAAATACTAGCTGGCCAAACAAATTAAATTCATCATACTGCTAAGGTGTCAGTCATTCAAACTGTGTATCTGGTGGCCCCAAGGTACAATGTAAGAACAGAATGGTCACTAAGATGCAGGGTCCAGGAGACGTTTTCCTTTAGGTTGATCTCTTCCCATTTGCTAACAACAGCAATTCCCATGTACAGAAACAAATTCAAAGGTTTAAAGTTTCATTAGAAAATTTATAGCAAAAATAAAAATTGTTATCAAGAACAATAACAGTAATATTCAGCAAGATCATTTAAACATGACTTATGGTACAGAGAACCAAGTAACAGCATGAAGTGTTACACAGCTAACTGATCTGCACAACCAGCCCCTTATGAAGACATACTATGTGGTTTAAATAGAACTGAGGTTCTGTTTTCCAAGCTATACTACTAAGTTATTTTCTACAATTGTTTTTAACATGAGCTTCAGTAGCAGATTTTAAGATGTATGTCATATTCCAATCACCAAGCATTTAGTCCCCAAAATGTTTAAACCAAACCTGATTATCATTTATCTCTGCTGTTACCTTTGTTATTTTCATTAGCTGAGGAATATTAAACCTACTCAAGTCCACATCAGAATTTTAATACTTGAATATTCCTATTCTTTAGCTTCTTAGGAAGCATGATTAAGTCATATGTAGCTGTACAAGTCACATTATGATCAGCTTTTGTATTTTTTTTTTTTTAATCTACCAAGTTCTACCTCTTTCTTCCCTCGTCCCAAGCAGCCCCAACTCCCCTTGGGTTAAGATCTGGAAGGTGATTTTGTTCAGTGGCTCAAAGTGTCTCGTATTCAATTTACATTTGAAATTATTTGTAAAACATTTTAAAGGAAGAAAAAGAGTTCTTTTTTTTTTTTTTAGTGTCCCATCAAGAAAATGTTCAAACCCTGCCAGAACCCTCCCGTCTGTCTCAGTTCCATTCTACCAAGGCTCCCCAAGTTTCCTCTTTGTAGTGTGGCCAGGATACAGTCAGCTCCTGCCATGCTCCTTTCCCACACAAGGAGCTTGCTACCATTCAGCTGCTTCTAAAAGCAAAAACCTTGGTCGAAATCCAAGTAGCTAGTGTCTGAAGGTGACACTACTTGTGCGGTTCCACTCTGCTCAGCAGAAGGTAGGACCATTCTTGTTCTCCAAACAAAACTACTCTGTTTATGTGACAGCTGCAAGGGAAGTTGACTAAGGTAGTCTTCGCAGAGTGAGAAAATGAAGCAAGTGCAAGCGACTCCACAATAAATAGAGGGGCATTAACAGGAGCGCTGTCGTGAAGTCACCGAGGTGGAAAGCCGCCTCTGTGAGTTCCTCCCCGTCCCCCCCTAAAGCCACCTCTCTCTCCCCGGAAGTTAGAGCGATTTCTTTCTCGACCACGGCCAGCAGAAGTTCCCCCTCTCCCTCCACCTCTGGGAGCTCCACCACCACGATCAGACTTAGATTTGGGTGGAGGTGACTTTGGTCTAAGTCTCTCAATTTCTTCTGTACAGCCAGTCAAGTAAGAATTAGGGGCGCTGAAATAGGATGCGTATGTTTCTGCATTGTAGTTGCTGTTTGTGAGCGTCGGTCCCACAGTAAGCCAGCCTGAATGGAAAAACAAAACAACAGGTGACCCTTTTGACTTGCCTTCTTATGTATTATTAAGGGTTAATTCAAATGGCCATTGCATTCTTGAAGATGTCACCATCACTCAATAAGGATCTGTTACAGAATGCATGACACAATCACAAGAATATTTTTAAAGGTTCAGATGTACATATTTTGTTTCTCCTTCTAGAGTATAACTTCTCTAATGTATCATTCTTTGTTCCCCATCCATGTTCAACAGTCAGAAGACTGTTTAGATAAAAAAGTACTACAAAATACAAGAAGTTTGGGCTGGGTTAAAATTTAGTATGATGATATGCAGACAAACCCATTTTTACTACTTATGAAAATAGACTGCTATTCTCTGATTAAAATCTTGGAAACAATACCCTTACGCATAAAATATAGTTCGATTGTAGGTCCCAGAAATTCAAGCACAGCCATGTCGCTTCTATTTAGCCCCATCTTTACATAGACAGTTATATAAACAGACATTTCTCAAAAGATATACAAATAGCCAAAGATTAAAAAAAAAAAAACCTAAAAGCACAATACCAGTAATCAATAAGGAAGCATAAATCAAAACTAGAATGAAATATCATTTATTTCAAATAGCTATTATCAATCAGACAAAAAAATTAATGATGGTTAGCAAGGATGCAGAAAAAAGAACCTGTCATACACTTCTGTACTGTTACACTTGAATATTCAGTGGGAGGGCTTATCAGAATAGCTATCATAGAAAATGGTACAGAAGCTCCTCAAAAAACTAGAAACAGGACTTCAAATGATCCAATATCTCACTTCTGGGATATATATCGAAGGCAACTGCAATCAGCATGCTAAAGACTATCTGCCCATCTACATTTATTGCAGCACTGCTCACAACCGTCAAGATATAGTTGTTTCCATTATGTGGATATTCACATAATGAAATTTGGCTTTTAAAAAGAATGAAGTTCTATTATTAGCAGCAATATAGATAAAACTAGAGGCACAATGTCAACTGAAATCAGACACAGAAAGGTAATACCACATGTTCTTACTTGTAGGTGAAAAATAAAAGTTAATCTCAAAGATGTAAGGAACAGAAGAGGGCGTACAAAGGGCCAGGTAAGAGTGTGTGGAGGGAGAGACAGAGAAGGGACAGCAATGAGTATAGTGCGTGGTGAGGGATACTGACAATAGAGGAGGTGGTGCAGGGGTACAGGCAGGGAGTATATGAGAAAGCTGTCCTTTCCTCTAAATTTTGTGGGGAACCTAAAACTGCTCCTCATATTGGAAGTACAGAAAAAAGACGAATCAGGAAAAAATTAAAAACTTTTTTTTTTTTTGTTAGAAGTTTCTTTTCACATGGTGGTGACTACTGTGGAGACTCAAAACTCTTCAAAGTGCTGAGAAGTGACAGTAGTGTTCAACACTAAATGAGTCATCTCGACCACACCCTCCAAGTCTCAGGGACCACTGCAGACATGGCAGAAAGAATGGGAAGGGAGGAGTGCTTCTGAATACTGTTTTCTCTACACAGAGATCAGTACCTTCATGCCCTCACAACAGTTGTTTTTACCTACCTGCACGAGACCTAATATTAGGGAAATCATCATGTTTTTATGGAGTGTGGAAGAAGAAAAAAAAAAACAATGATATCACAATAGAAGAGGGACTAGTTGGAAAGAGGGGGTTCAGGGGAAGGGGCAAAGGAGGGAATTATGATCAAGATGCATTGTGTATAAGTATGGAGGTTGTTAATACATTTATTTTTCTAAAAATAAGTATTTTATTTTATATAACACTTAACACCCATCTACCAAGCAAACATAAAATTGTCTTTTAAACAAACACTGGAGGTCCTACCTGGCCGAATTGTACTATCTCTTCCAAACAGATGAAGACGTCTTCTACCAAGACAAAAATGCTCAATTATATGGAAAATTTCTACAGGTTTTTCTATATTGCCAATTTCAGGTTCTTCTGTGATTATCAAGTCAATGTCAACATTAGCGTGAATAAAGTCCCCATCTGTGCTTCGCTTCACAGTTCCTTTGATTCCCATAAGGCAGTGTTCCTAAGTAACAGGAGCAGACCAAGTAACAATTATTACCAACAATCATACTATAGCAGTTTATACCTCTAATATCCTCAACTCTCAAACAACATTCCTGTTTCTGAATCTTTGGAATAAAGTGTGATGGCAAAAACAAGTGAGGAAAGCCTGGATATCTGGATGTGGGAAGATTGCCAAGAATATGGGGAAAAGGTTATTTTCTTTTGTATTCTTGAATATTCAATACTTTCACAAAACTTATTTCACTGATGACACTGAAATTTGGGGTTTCCCCAAACCAAGCAATTCTCTACTTTTCCATCAACACTATGATTCTGTTCCACATCAGTTCAATTCTGACATTATCTACCTCAATTGGTATAGGCTCCAACAGGTTAAAAGCAATCTCATACGACGGCTCACTAGCCCCCGACACCAATCATAAGTCATCCAACATTCCTTCTGACTAACAAGCTATAAATCAGAGGTCCAAGGATTACCTCCTGGATTCAAATATTTGCCAAGGTAGCCCACAGTATTCAAACAGTGCTTCACTTACTATTAGTTGTTTACTGTAAAAAGATACAACTCAGGCATAGGAAAGATGCACACTTTACGATGTGGGGCAAGCAGGATGGAACTTCTAGGGACTCTCTAGGCACACCTATCCCGTGGCAACTCCAAAGCTTTCACAACCTGGAGGCTTGCTAAACCCTGTCCATCCATGAATATGACTGCAGCCCAAGAAAACAAAAGAAAAATGCTCCTACCAGTAGTTCCCAAGGAGTAAGCAACAAAAGCATCTGAGCTTAACACTAGCAAAGCAGAACCACATGAAGCCCAAATTCTCAGGGGATCTTGGGTAGGAAGAAGGGAAAAAGAGATGATATATCTCTAAAATGACCAGCTACAGAGTGTTGCAGACACTTCTTTCTGAACTAAAGAAAGGAAAAGACTCTGGGAGTGTGGTGCACGAGAAAACACACCTAGCTCAGAAGTGTGACAGCTTAGGAATGAATACAGGAATACATATTCCACTTTCCAGCAAGGTAGGTATTTATCTAAGTGATTAAAGCAGTTTAAAATTGAACTGAACACATTTCTGTAATGTTCAGTGTTACTTTTACAAGCCTGTGTAAAGACCTTGCCACTGATACTAATTTCTCAGTACACAGTGATTTGGAAAAACCTGAGGCAGTGAGAATTAAAAAAAAAAACAAACCAACATGTAAAGGCAATACCTTTGTTCTCTGGAAAACAGCCTTTGGATCTAGAGTCTTGGTCTTTCCAGGATTGTTTTTATTGGTTTTAATCCAACAAATATCTTCACATCTTCTATAACCCCACTTGCGTAAACACTAGGAATAAAAACATTTTTAAATAGAAATAATTTAAGTAACTACTATGGGAAAAAAGTAATCACTTAAATAACTACTATTCATTATTTAATGAAGACTTTAAGGAGGGGCACTAAATTTAAGAGCATCACAGTAATTTGTTTTGGTGCAGAAGATGAAGATTAACAATCACAATATACAAATGTAAGACAGAATGTTTATATATCTTTCGGACATTTCATTAGTCACTGTTCTTGCACTGTGACTAAACACCTGACAAGAAGCAACTTAAAGGCTGAAGGATCTGAGAGGGCAAGGCCATCATGGCAGGAAGGCATGCTGGCACAAGCAGCTGGAGCTGTGGTGGCAGAAGCATGTGGCTCTCATTTGCTGTGGACCATGAAGCAGAACCAGGACAGGAAATGGGGCTGCGCCACACTGCAGCAACCACTTCCTTCAACTAGGCCTCACCTCCTTGTATGCCTGTTCCTCCTATGGCTGTCTTTTTCTCTTAGATTTTTTAAAAAATATTTTAATTTATATATTTGCAAGCAGAGAGAAAAAATAAAGAGAGAATTGGATTTCAGCCTGTTGGGGGTACCCTGCTTGTGGGGAACAAGTGCTTGTCTACTTTTCCCAAGAAGAGTGTTTATGCAATGCTCTTAAAAGTTCTATGACCTCCCAAAACAGCGTCACCAGTTGGGTAGCAAGTGGTCAAGCACATGAGCCAATGTGGGACATTTATACCTAAAACATAAACTCCTATATCTTCTAATTATAATATACAGTTAAATATGAAAACATTGAAAAGATTATATCCCAACTCTTTACTACAGATTGAACATTACTAATCAGAAAATCTAAAATATCAAATGCTCCAAAATCTGAAACTTCTGGAGTCTTAATAGAGCATTTTGAATATCTGGCTTTTAGACCATCAAAATTTCCAATTTTCAGATTAGGGATGTTCAACCCATATATTCCATACAGGTTCCAAAATCTGACCACACTTCTGTAAGAGGTTAATAAAACAAACAATTACAACATACTCTACTAAAGGTAATATCAATCTATTTCTTCCACTCACATCCAATAATCAACATGACAACCAGAATAGCTACCAAGTGAATAATGGGCCAGGAGCACTAACATGAGCTCAGCAAAGGGGTGACTTATGTGCTGAGACAGTCAAGATTTTATCATGCTACTCAATTCAGAATGGTATGCAATTTTAATATTTGTTAATTCTGTCTAAAACTTTCCAGTTAGCATTTCCTGGGCTGTGACTGACCTTGGGTAACTGACACCGTGGAAAGTGAGTCCAGAAAGCAAAGTGTAAACAGACAACTACTGAACCTGCTCCTGCTCCTAAGCATGTTTGTACTGAGTGTCCATTACCATCACAATGTCCTAACTCCTACATGTTCTGTTCTAACCCACTACTTTATCAAGAGCTCAGGAGTACTTCTCATGTTGACTTATTTTTGTAATCATTGTATCCAAATTCTGCTTTCACTGATAAGAGCATCACAAAAGAGAAAGACAAACCCTCCCATCATAGGCAACCTAACTTAGCATGTGGGAGGAAAGACTCACTTACCAAAAGGTAAATACCAGGATGCCTATAAAAACATATGTCCTATTTCTTTCTCTCTGCTTTCTTGCTTTTCCATAGCACCTCGAGGAACAACCTCAAAAAGAAATGTAGGTAGCCACTGTGGTGTTTTGAATTAGATGTTTTAGAATATAGTTAAAGTTGTATCTTGGAGTCAGTCAGTGATAAAAGCAATTATATTAGTTAATGGGCTTAAATTTACTGTCTACATATATAAATGCAAAATAACTATAGAATTATTGTATCTGAGCAAAAATTTATCTTAATAGTCTTACTTGTTTCATGTAATCTTTCTTAAACTCACCTGTGAAATGGTCACATATGTAACACTACAGCCTCCAAATGGAAAATCTCATGCAACAATACTTGATAAAGCTGATTCCCACAAGCATAAGTACCTTTGCCCAAAGTAAGACTTATGATATATTGCCAGTGTTCTTAATTTTGGCTAAAATAGCTTATTTCCTCTTGCAAAATACTCCAATCAAAACAACAGAAAAAGCTCGGAAGTACAAATCAATCTATAAGTCTTATAATAAACTAAGTTGTTACAGTCTGTTTCTCTCCTTCACTCAAACACATGTTTGAAATGCTCTATTTTCCAATTTGATCTGATTTCCATATAGAATTCTGACAGCCATCTTACTCAACATATGCTGTTTATTCATAATGAATAATGAATGCCAAAATACAGCTCATGTTTATGCTGTGATTTGGAGTTTAAACTCTTCCTGAAAATGCGTCTTTGAAAGCCCTACATTCATTCCTAGCTTTAATTAAATGACTTAAGATACTTACTACCTTAGGTTGTTTTTCCTTGTAAATATTGTAGAAATACTCAAGAAATAGTGAACAAAATAACAAAACCATCAACTTTGTGATGCATCATATCATTTTTTCTAATGAGCTTAGGAATCTACTTACCACACACAATAAATACATAAATAAATAGATACCCCATCTTACCACTCTTCCAAGGTCCAAGCCCTCTCCAGAACCACACCAGAGAAATATAAATGATCGGGGTGCGGCGATCTCATCAATTTCCAACTTCATAATCTACAGAAACCAAAACAATATTCATGAATTCTGTTCCATCCATCTTCCCTTTTACAAACTTCTCTCCCTCAGATCCAGATGTTCTCACCAACCTCATTAAAACCTTCAAAACCTTAATGTCTTCCAAATGAAAGTTCAAGCTCCCAAGAAATCTCAATCTAGTCCAGCCTACTAAATAAGTTACCAATCATTTTGCCTGTCTTTACTTTCCCATATAAGGACTTGAAGACTCATAAGGTGATGAGTCTACTGCAATCTACTACTTACTATCTGCTCAATTTTTGACTTACAAAGATAAACCAAGTTAAAGAGAATGTATTTGTCAATGCATTTTGGCAGTGCACCTATTAATATATGCTGTATAATGTATAATCCCTATAAGAGTATTTATAATCACACTTTCTGATCAACTAAGTATACATTCATTTGAAAAATAATCAACTTCATTACAACAAAAGAAGTGTGATCGTACATCATCCCAAGTCCAGCATTTCTCGTTAGCAGTGATGCCCGTCTCTCGGTAATACTCTTCTAAAGGAGGTTCCAAAAGAATCACATCAAACTTGGGTGTTAATTCTCTGATATCAAAGGCTTCTATGTCTGCTTGTAAGTACCTATTAAAGAAGAGCAAGAAAAAAAAAAAGACTTTCAAATACCTTAGATGGTAATGAAAGAAACTTCTTACACAGTGAGTATGATTATTAAACACATTCACAAGGTAATCAGAGCTAATTGCAAAGTACATTTTAATGATGGGTCTACTTTCACCAATACCAGATCATCAGCCATTATTCTTCCCTAGGACATGAACAGACATGATAAAGGAAATATTCTTCATGTTTATCAAGAATCTATTAATTTATTTTTATAGTGACAAATCTATACTCAGATGTGAATCTCTAATCTCCTTTCTATTTTCATTTAATTTTTAAAAGGATTATATTTTTTCTTTTTAATTAGGATAAAAAAATTATTTATGAGCTGAATAGATAGCCTCAGTGATAAAAAGTGCTAGTTTTTGCAAAGCCTGCCAGCCTAGCACCCACTTAAAGCAGGACATACTCATGGTGTTCAATTGCACTGTCAAGAAACCTTGGCATGCATGTGTATGCACATATAGACACACGTGCACTTACAAAAATATATTTTAAAAAAATCTATTCCTCCTCTAAACACTAGTTTCTAAATATAGACATAATTTTATTTTACTTGTTCATCAGTAAAAATACTAGCAGTCTTTTCATATAACCTAATGAAAATTACTACTAGCCTTTACTGCAGTTATATGAAAATATTTTAAGTTCAAGATATTCTAAATGTAGAAATGATGTTTTGGTTTTGAGGGTTATGAGCTTTGATGCTCAGACATGATTTTTTTTTTCAGACATGATTTTTAAGGAAAATAAAAATACTTAGAGGCAAATAGTCTGGAAAGTTGAAACAAGAATTCACTGTAGACTACGCATCAGCTTCTATCTATTATGTGTTACTATGAGGAAGCAAATAGCATATTTTGACCTTATGTAGATTTTTGAAAGGAAGGCTGTAAGATAAACGGGTTGATACTTCAGGACAGAGTTGGAAACAAAGAGTGTTGAACTACTTACATAGGAGGAGTGTTAGATTTAGATATTAACTCATCCTTTAGCCTGATGAGTTCCCTAAGTTTGGGATATTCTTCAAATCTGTCAGCTAAACCTATAAAGAAAACAGTAAATTTCAATTCAAGCGATAATAGTATTATGAATTCAAAGTCTTCCCAGGAAAACAATATGATATATACCACTGTACCTTGCCTTAGTCAGTAAGTGGAAAGAAATGACACCTGGAGCCAATCTCTGGTCTCAGTGTACGAGCAAGCACACTCAAGTACACACACAAATAGGAACACACATACACGCAAGCACAAACAAAAACAAATAATCTATAAAATGGATAACTCACATGCATACCATCAAGAATTAACAACAAGATAATTCAAATAAATCCAACATACCTACATCCCTGATGAAATTCTGAGGTCTATGTCCAGTGTCAACAAAATGCTGGCAGTAATCATTATGGGGATTTAAGCTCTGTGTTCCCTAAAAGAAATGGTCAAATAAATACAATGTGTACTGTGATGTAAGATACGTGAACTCTGTGTGTAGTCATTATTAAGATGCCATAGAAAGTATGACAAATTAAAAAAAAAAACACTAATTTGAAAGACTAATAAAATGACATTACTCTTCAATAGCTACAGACATGAATACATCACTACCACATCCTAGACAACCAGATATTAGACTATTTAATCAATATTTAAAAGAGAGATCCTTATTTTGTTACAGTGATTTCTCAATGACTGAAAAAAAAAAAACCTAAAAAAAAAAATTAGCCATCTTTTCAGGCACTGAGCTTCAATGTGAAGAGTCATAGGTTTTAAATTTATTCATCATACCTTAAGAAAAGTACTGGAATCTTTGTAAATCTCCTCTTCATATGGCAAATTTTCTTCCTCTTGTTGCATTTCTAGTTCATCCTTGAAAAATGAAAATTAGGAAACAAAATAAGCATTTTTTAAATTACTATGTGAAGAGAGAATATATAATATTTGAGAGATGTTTCAAATAAGTATTAGTCTTTCTTTTCTTATCACTGGATATAGTTATTTGATTATTTTTAGTATAAAATAACCATTACATGGAATTACTAATATTTCATTGACTAAATTGTCTAGATTTAACTTATGTATACTATAAAATTTGGAATTTAGTTTGAGTCATGAAAACTATGACCACTAACGGAATAATTTTATTATTATTAGCATGAGCCTTTATGAAACTACTGTTTTTATAGTTAAAAATGCTAGAAAATCAGTGTGATGGTTCAGTTTTGTTGTCAATTTGACCTTTTCAGTAATCTTGGGTGAGTCTGATCGTGTTCACAGGAAGGAAGACCTCTCATCAGGGGGCACGATGTAAGGAAGCTCAGAGAAGCTAGAAATGAACATCCCTTCCTGGGAGGGCAGTGCAGAAAAGAAATTCCTGAGACTCAGGAAGCCAACTAGTCTGTGATAGGGTTGCAAGACCCCACTCTAAGGCTAAAGAGAGAGAAAAAATCTCACCACCCCCGGCCCCGTTTTGCTAGTGTGTATGTGGTGCTGGTGATGGGTTTTTCTCTCTCTGGTTAGACCTGTGAAAGGGGGCCAGCCTCTATCCATTATCCTTTCCTCCCATAACTGTGCCTGATTTGGAGGTTCATCCCAGTGGTATGTGGCTGACTATGACAATCAGCAAATACCACAAATATTAACACTACATATATAAAACAAAATTCAGCATACAAGAAATTATTTATATTGGATAGAACGTAACAAAGCTTAAGAGCCTGACTGAAACTATGCACTGTTTATTTTCTCATATTTACAATTAACTTGAAAATACTAATGTAGTTTATCATCTATAATACTTTTAAAAATTATGCATTATATATACTTATTGTACGTATGCATCTTTTTTCTTTTTTAAAATACACTGTTGGCTAGTTCTTTCTTTTTCTTTGTTTGTCCCTCTCCCTCCTACCCCGTTTCCCTGTTCCCTTCCAGGCTTGCACCCTCTTACACCAGCATTCCCCATTTAACTTTTTTTTAGCATCTTTATTATGTGTATGAATACAGGAGCACAAGTGCAATTCTATACATGTGTGTGTGTATGGATGCACTTGCTGCTACAAACAAACACCAGAAACTTGCATCATGCTTTAAGTGGGTGGCTGGGGAATTAAAGCAAGGCTGGCCGGCTTTGAAAATAGGCACCTTTAACCACTGAGCCATCTCCCCAGCCCTTCACCCCTCTGACTTTCAAATCACTTAGGATCTTTTACTTTCCCTACCCTTCTCCCTTGAAAGTACTTTTCCCCCTCTCATGAGTTCTTTCTAATTCCCTGGCACCTACACTCTCACTCTCACATAAACACACACATTTAAATATTCTAAGCTAGGATGCACTTACACATTACTTTTTAAATAAAATTATAATTATAAGTTAGAAATTGGGTTTTTATTGGGCTTCTTTCAGAAATGGTTATACAACCCTGATGAAGCCCAGGACATCTCAATATTTTAATTATGCTACTCCTTGTTGTTAATATGGAATAATAGCTCAAAAAGACTATTGTAGCCAATTCAATTCACAAAACCCGAAGTTTATAAATCACCTTCCTCTTTGTCTTAAAAAAATATTGTCAACACTTACCAGAATTATATTAAGTGATTTTATATATATATATATACACACACACACACACATATATATAAAACCAAATGTAAGCCACACAAGTCTTATAAAGTGAGGGAACTGATATGGAGGCTTTAACTGACAATGTTATAGATAATTACTTTAGCACATTTTAATATTCAGCTATCTGCCAAGCTTGTTTTCCTGCAAATGAGTCTATTATTAGAAAGATTAATTTTCTTTTTAACTTTAGAGCTATCTTATTCTCTACTTGCCTTATATTCTTCTACTCTGTCTTCATCAGTCTCTCCCTCATCCAGACATTTACGTTTTGAATTTGGAGCAGAAGTATCATAGGAAGCCCTTAAAATTAAAACAGGAAGTATCACATACAAATAAATACAAGATGCATATCTGCATCTAATAGTATTAAAACAGGTTGTAAGAACAAAACAGATCAAATGTTTTTGATTAAATATGGTCCATTTACCCAGTTTATGTCACCTAAAAAGTGAATCAATTTGGTAGATAATCAATACATTATTTTATAAGAAAGCTATCAAATAAGACAATAAGTATTATAAAACATGATTATCAAAAGGCTTTTAAGTTATACATCATTTTAATGGATGTTAAATAAAAGGAATACAAATTGATAAAGTAGAATACCAAAAAAAATGTAAAGTACTTTTGAACTATCAGATGAATATTATCTTTAGATTAAGGTATATTCTCTTTTACAAATTCATGAAAAATATAATTTAGAATTTAACAGTATTTCTGGTATATAAACTAATTCTTAGTCTAACATTCCATTTCTATAAACTTTATAATGGGGCTTTATAAATTATTATAAATAAACATTATAAATTGTTTTTCAAAAAGTAATTACTTCATAATTTGTCCTGACATTAAAAACCATGTTGCCAAAATTTTTAATTTGATGCTTTCAATAACAACACATTCCTATCTATGGTCATTTACTAAAACAGCAATCCTTTTTGCTTTTTTTGTAAATTTATTTATTTGCAAGCTGAGTGTGAGAGACAGAATGGGCATGCCTGGGCCTCTTACCAATGTAAACAAACTCTAGACATATGCACCATTTTGTACACCTGGCTTTACATAAGTACTGAGGAATCATCCTCAGGTTAAACACACACCTTTAACAGCAGAGCCATCTCTCCAGCCCTGAAGCAGCAATCCTTAAATGGGCAATCACATACCTCTAATCTCTATACTAGGCTGAGGTAGGAGTACTCCAAATTTGAAGGCAGCTTGGGCTACTTAATGAAACCACGTCTCAAAGAAAAGCAAAAAAAATAAAATAAAAAATAAAGGATCCTTTCAGAATAATAAACAATTCTTCACCATACCTGCAGTTTTCTCTTGTCTCCGCAATCTCTCTCTGCTCATCTTTGCTGTTCAACACAGCCCCGATGCTGTCAGCACTTTCGGCTCCCAGCTAGAGGAAAAACACAAATATTAGATCACAATTCATGGGACATAAGTTTGTTGCAAAACTCGTTGCTGATGCTAACTATCAAGGATTTTAGAATACAATTCCCCCTATAACTCAATTTGCAGGACATACTGGAAAAACACTGGAAGAAAATCGTGTTATTCAAGAATAATTTTCCCAATTGGAATTACTTTATGCTTTTGATTACATTTGAAATTAAGACACTTAATTTTATCCAATTTCCAATGAAACATGATTTAGTAGTATCAATAACTCAAAAAAGCAGTTACATTTATTTAAGTTTGCAGGTATACCTCATATACTGTATGTTAGACCACACCCTAACAAACATTTGCTTAGCTTTGTCCAAGCTAAGTTTTTAATAATGATTGTAGGTATGACTGTGAAGTATACTAAAGCTTTAAAAAATGGTGTCAATTTTGATGAGCAGCTGGGAAAATTCTGCAGAACTGTACTTAATATAAACAAGTGCTAGCTCATGAGACTAATTCATCGACAGCTTTCAAAGTCAGATAATGATTGCAGAACATCATGATGTATTAATTAGTATTGTTAAGTGCAAGACAGGCATTTAAGGATCCCTTTGGCTTGGCAGAGGGGAAGTGAGCCTTCTAAAAATATCAAAGCAGCAAATTGCTATCTTGATTTTAAACAATTGTTCATTCCTGCTTGAATGTATCCACTTCATGTAACTGCCTCATGAATCTCCAATGAGAAGTCTTTTTCAAACTCCATACAATCTTCCTGACTCCTTTGGTTTTAAAGACTAGGAGACATCACACCTACTTCCCATAGCTGGAAAGTTTTCCAACTTTCTTCCCTGAGCAACTTCTCTTTTATCATAATAGCTTTCTTTTTACAATTCACTTCCAAATGAAAGTCATTTCTTTAGAGCTCTTTGAGGAACCAAGATTAGCATTGAAACTACCAGCAAGCTGCCTCACCCAAGTCTTTCTGAGCACATCCCCCATCACTTCTATGCCATTTGTATGACACGATGGAAAACCTGATTTTTTAAGTAGAACGCTGTATAATCTGAATTCTCTGAGTGTGTAGTCTACTAATCGGCAAGCGGTGACTTACTTATCCACAACAAGCAAAGCAAGATTAAGGTTCAGAAGGCAAGCTTTGGGGAGACACACTTGGGCCAGTTTCCTGATGGGGTCAGTGGTTAAGGGAAACATGAGCACTACCTATGCGGAGGTGCTGTGGGTAAATAGAGAGTAAGAATCCAACTATTACTGATCGTGAGGGGAGGCTCCTGGGTCTAACATGTATAAAAATGCACACTCGTTTACGCGCCCAAGAAAGAGTCCAGCTAACTGCGCAGGAAAGCGAGCGGCCCTTCCAATCCCTGATCCTCTCGAGACCCGCAGGAAGGCATTCACAGCCGGGCGTGGCGGCGCACCCCTGTCGCCGTGGGCTCGAGGCCAGCCTGGGACTGCATGGAGCGTCCCAGGTCCCCCTGCCTGGAGACGACGACAGGGATGGATTTACAGCGTCCAATCACCCCACCGAGACCCCGCCCGGAGCTGCGCCCGCGGGGCACCACGAGGGGACGCGCACGCGCGAGCCTCGCCCGACCCCACGCCGACCTGCTGAGCCAGGAGCTGCCGCCGTAACTTCTGCCGCTCGCGGATCTCCTGCAGGCGGCTGTCCATGGCGGCTCCTCGCCCGCCCGAGCTCCTCCACCGCGGCCTCGGCCCGAACTTCCGGCGCGCCGGGAATGCGCCAAGCCGGCCCCGGAAGTCCCGCCCTCCGGACGCCCGTGATCTAACGTCACGTGGGTGTGGCCCAATGAGGGCTGGCTTCTCTGTTCTTCAAGCGCTATGGGCGGTGCGCGTGCATTTCCATTCATTCACTTACTTAGTCATTCATTCATTCACTCAGTCACTCACTCATTCCTCAGTCATTCATTCACTCATTCATTCACTCACTCATTCAGTCACTCATTCATTCCCTCAGTCACTCATTCATTCACTCAGTCACTCATTCACTCAGTGTCACTCAGTCACTCATTCACTCACTTATTCATTTATTCACTCATTCATTCATTCACTCACTCAGTCACTCATTCATTTACTCAGTCACTCACTCATTCACTCACTCATTCATTCACTCATTCATTTATTCGCTCACTCATTCACTCACTCATTCATTCACTCACTCATTCATTCACTCACTCATTCATTCACTCATTCACTCAGTCACTCACTCATTCATTCACTCATTCACTCATTCACTCATTCATTCACGCACTCACTCATTCACTCACTCATTCATTCATTCACGCACTCACTCATTCACTCACTCAGTCAGTCACTCATTCATTCATTCACTCAGTCACTCATTCATTCATTCACTCATTCATCGATCACAGCCTCCGATCCTGGGCCTCTGCCTGGCTGAGTTAACCAGCTTCTTGAGCATCCTAACTCTGGGGTGTGACATGGAAGGACCAGCCTACCTGAGGAGGATTGGGGGCTCCCTCTGGAGGCTGAGGCCGGAGGACCAGTCCTGTCTCAGCTCACTGGCAAAATTGGGAAAATGACACTTTAGCACACCAGGCCTAGGAGTTCTGAACCAGTCCATGGGAGAGGAGCTTATGGATTGTAGGAGTCTCCCCCATCATGGCTCCTAAATCTTTCTTCCCCTCTTCCTTTCAGATCCCCGAGTCACGGTAGGTGAGTTTTAGGTCTGCTTTAGGCTGGGAAGGAGTACTGTGAGACACTGTCTTCCCCCCTAGGAACCTATTGGGGTGATTCTGGATACCCCCACTGAGGAGGGATCTCCGTGGAATGGGAACAGGGAGAGGGACAAGAGAGGATAGACCAATGGGAACATGACCAATTTTTGGTGTGTTCATATATTAACATTCTCAATAAAATTGTGAAAAAACACTAAAGGCAAAAATGGCAAAAAAAAAATTATAGAAGAAAGGAAAAAGATTGAACAGCTGAGACGGACTCTGGACCTGCCAACAAAGCCAATGGAGCCTAGAGGTCAAAATGTAGAACCAGACCACCCTGACTACCTGACTGACTTCATAGGTCATAAAGAGCATAGACTCCTTCCTAGATATACATGGATAGAAGCTGAATTTTAAAATAATTAAAATCATATTGCATGATGGTTCCATACCTTTGTGAAATCCAGTAAAGACAAATAAAATCACTCACATATTTGTCAAAACAATTAAATGAGTTCTGAAAGGTAATTAAAAAAAGAATTTCCCTAAAAAAAAAATTCCTTGAGTGATAGCATTATTTGGGGAAGGAAGGTGAGGGTTAACTTCCAAAAAGTACTGTAAGACATTGTCGAACATATGAGTTAAGATACTTTTAAAAAAACAGTTTGCATAACACACGTGATAATTATTTGAGTACTGATTTAAACATTACCAGTGATGAGAATAGGTATCGACTCTGACGTGTGTTAAAGATCAAAGAGAAAAATGTCAATTTTTATAGAGTTTAGTGTCTAAAGTAGAACATCTGCCCACCCTTAAAGTGCTATGAGGCTCTTTTCTGTTTTTTTATTCTCTCTGAAGTGCTTGCCCTGGGAATCTGCAAACTACATTCACAAAAGCGTCCTTGTTGTTTAGCTTTTGATTAAAAAAATTAATAAATCTGCTTAAAGGAGATGCAGGCAGGAAACCAGAATTTGTTGGAACATTGCAAACGCATTGTTTTTTATTTCTCTTACTCCTGCCTCTGGAACCCAGAGAAATGGTGCAGTGTCTCATACAAAGTCAGAACCAATTAAAGCAGCCTCTCTTTTCCCCACACTCTAGTGGCTCTGAAAACACCACCTCCACTTCCACCCCATCAGCTCTAGCATTGGCAGCCATTTGATTGTCATAATTTTCCGATTTAATCATACTCCTTTCTCTATGCTCTTCTGGGTTTCAAACCCCATGTAACTTTCTCCATAATAAATGATGCCTTTAAAAATAACCATGATTTATTATTTATTTTGGCATCGTACCTGGACTTACAAAGATGTGGTGTGCACTACCTTATAATATGTACAAAGCCACTGGAATTCCTCAGAGATGGTTGCAGTTTTTTCAAAGAAGACCCAATGAATTTTAAGATAGTAGACCACATCAGCACACCCATAGGTTCTGTACATGTCCATCTGTGACATCTGCTCATCATATCCACATAAGAGTAAATATGTATGGAAGCAAGAGAGAAAATCCGTAAAGTTTCCACATACGCTTTGAAGGAGCAGTTTTACTTCCAGGCTCTCAGTTTAAGGAAATCAAGAATGACCCCATAGTAATTTGTGCTCCTCGTAGCCTACATTTTCCTAGAATGTCCTTCATAATCTGTTACATTTGACTGGTTTTTGTTTTCTCTAAACATTTGTCTTGAATACGAATTCCCCCAAATAGTGAGAGGCATGGCTTTTAGGATATGTCTTGGTCATGAAGAATCCACCTGCTTTCATAGGAGTAGGTGCCACTATAAAGGGGTTTAGCGGAGACTGACCCTTTTGACTTTTTTACCTTCTGCCATGTAAGGACACGGTGCTTCTCTCTTCTGGAAGGTAACAGTGTTGAAAGTGCCATCTTAATAAGACAAGTATGTTCACACCTAGAACTTCAATATCCCAGATTCCAGAACTGTGGGAAATAAGTTTATGTTCTTTACAAATTACCCAGTCCGTGATAGTTTGTTACAACATACAGAGTCAGACAATCTCAAACTTATCATGTAAAAATTCTAAATATATCCATTACTCTTAATCTCTTAAAAAGGAAAAAAAATCAATTGCACTCCCTCAGCATTTTCTTTTTTAAAGAATAAGATCAATAACTAGCCATGCTCCTAAATAAGAAGCATTACAGTGCTCCATTATCCTCTGAATCAATTCTGCAGCTGTAGCTGTCTGGAACATGCGTACATGCACACAAGTACACCATTCTCTATTTCTCCAACCACGTCTTTCAGGTTTCAAATCCTTCTACATTCCTTCTGAAAAGCAGTTCCAATAGGCCACAAGCCACACAGTCAGGTTTCTGGCAGCAACAACTCACTCTCTGGGACCAAAACTGTTGGAGTCACCTTTTCGTTGTTGCATAAAGAACCCTATCCAAAGCAGCTTGTGGAAGGAATGGGCTTATTTTGGCTTATAGACTCAAGGGGAAGCTCCATAATAGCAGGGAAAATGATGGCATAAGCAGGGGCTGGACATGACCCTCCTGGCCAAAATCAGGTGAACAACAGCAACAGGAGAGTGTGCCAAGCACTGGCAAGGGGAAGCCAGCTATAACACCCATAAGCCTGCCCCCAATAGCACACCACCGAAAACGTTCCAATTCCAAAATTGCCATCATATGGGGATCAAGCATTCAGAACACGTAAGTTTATGGGAACACCTGAATCAAACAACCACAGTTGGGTTCTTTGTGCCAGCAATCAGAAGCTGACTGCAATACTGTATTAATTGGGAAAGTTCAATTCTCTTCCAAAACACAAAATGAAATGGATGAGCCCTTCCCATAAGATGTGTTATTTACAGATAACAGTAAGCAAGTATGTTTTGAGAGAGAGCTAGAATGTTTCCATGTGACAAATACAGATACAAGCTTGGTAGGACAAGTTAAATAAAATATGGAATGAAGGAAAGACCTTGTCACCCTACACCAGCTACTTAGGATCCCATGCTGACTCCAATGAGCTCTACCTAAGAAATAAGATGGGTGATGGAGCCAATTGACAAGCCCAGCTGTGGTCAGGCATATTTTCCACTGCTTCTCTTTAGTAGGCAAGTGTGTACATTATGTCTGGGGACTTCCTTGCTCACCTTTGCTTCCTACATTCACCAGCAGCAGAAGGCTGATGCAGCAGATGGAGAGAAACACAGGACATGTGAATACTGGGTAAGGTAGGATTTATAGAACGTGGTTCTTCCCATTTTCAGCCAAGTAACCTAGACATCCCTTTCTTATGTGTGCTTTAAAGTGACTTACTAGACCATCTCACTGGGGCAGCTTCATTTGCACTGTGAGCCTGTCTGAGAACTTGGGTTTTACTATACTTGGAGGCCACTCCAAGATTAGTTTTCTTGATACCTATAGAAAACTTTAAAAAATACAGAGTTGTATAGCAGAAGCTTGACTTGAAAGGCAGAAGGATAACCATACATTGTATCCATTCGTAGTATAAAAACCTATAGTGGAAAAATAATGAGTAATTCAGATTAAATCGGGGAAATATTTTAATAAATCGATTTATCAAAAGACAATAAAACAGGACTGGAGAGATTGCTTGGTGGTTAAGGCATTTGCCTGCAAAGCCTAACAACCCAGCTTGATTCCCCAGCACCCATGTAAAGCCAAATGCACAAATCACCTATTCTCTCTCTGCGTGTGTGTTTGTACTTGCAAGTAAATAAATAAAAAATTTTTAAAAAGAATAAAACAAAAGAATAAAGATGGTTTTGCCAATGTATAAATGCCCTTGATGTCAATTATGTTTGTCACTGAGACCAAAATAACTACTTTAGAGGTAAACACGGGAAAGTTGAGAAACTGGGCTAATCCCTGTATTTCTTATATCATTCTGTATAGCATGGATTTTAGAATATAATTTTTTGTTTTTAAATCATTATGAAGAGAAAAACAAGGCTTTACAAATACTTATAATTTAGAGGATATGTATTAAAATACCGCTTGTAAAATGTTTTATTACTTATATACAACTATCAATACATTTCCTTTAGAGCAGTGTTTTGAAAACACTATTAATATAGCAGTAACAGACATCTGTGGGATAAAAGATGTAATAAATAATGAATTTAATTAAGAGAGAAGTAATTTATTTATATTTATCTCTCATATTTTAATAGGTCTCTGTATGCTAGGGTTTGAATGTGTCCTCCCCCCCCAAAAAAATAACAGGTACTGGAAATCTAATCCCAGTGTAACAGCATTGGTAGAGGTTGGGACCTAATGAGAGGTGATTAGGCTATGGGGTATCACTTTATCAATGAGTTACTGCAAGAGAGGACTTGTTAAAAAGGGTGACTTTGGGGAACTTGCACTCTGTTTCTCCCTCTGCTCTCTGCCATGGGATGATATAGCAAGAAGACACTCTCCAGATACCAAACCTTGATCTTGAATTTCCCTACTCAAGGACACTGAGCCAATGAATTTTCTCATTATAAATTTCCATAGTCTGTGGTATTCTTTTAAAGCAGCAGAAAATCGACTAAGAGTGTGTGTTTATATGGCTTACAGAAAAATTTAAAAACTTACTGTCTTAGTCACACACTGCTGGGATGAGCCTCCAAACCAGGCACAGTTATGGGAGGAAAAGACTTATTGAAACTATAGATCTAGGGGAAGTTCCATAATGGCCAAAGAGGCTGCCCCCCCCTTCACAGGTATAAGCGGAGAGAGAAACCATCACCAACACCATATATACACACACCAGCAAGGGAGGATGGCAGGAGAAGAGGGAACCAGAGAAAGATTTCCTTCCCCTTTATATAGTCTTAGAGGGTCTTTCAACCTTTCTGGAGATTTGTTGACTCCTTAAATATCTGGGATTTCCTTCCTGCACTGCCTTCCCAGGAAGGGATGTTTGCTTCTAGCTCTTCTGAGCCTCCTTACATGTTTTGCCCTATTTAGAGGGCCATCTTCCTGTAAAGAACCTCAGAGACCCACCCAAGATTACTAAATAGGTCAAGTTGGCAACAAAACTTAACCATCACATTTACCAAGGTTAGTGAAACAGCTGTATATATAAATTACATATAAGAGTGTTTCTGAGAAATCTATTATATTTATATAAGAAATGAAATTGTTTATCAAGTGATTACATCTTAAGGTTTCCTCTGTAAAGTTTAAAGACTATGTGGTTCTGTGAAGATTTAACTTGCCTTTTGCTTTTACAACTCAATTCTTACCTAAAAGTTGTTTGCTCCATTCTAAGCCTTTATTTGAAATGGCAAATTTCCCAGGAATCTTCATCCCCCAGGAAAGGTGTTTCCTCATAAGGGGATTTTATTATCTCCTAGGAAAGGAAATATACTCTAGGCAAGAAGAGATAAAAAAGGGCTACAACCTTCTGAGAAAGTAGAATAACCCATACTCTCCCCGTACAGGTTCAAAGATATTCCCCACTTCTTTCAGGGTGGGAGCTGTTATCCCTAAACTGCCTCAAGATTTCAGAATTTCAAACAGTGTTGGAACTATCCTATGGGGACTTTTCTTAAAAATATTTTTTATTATTTATTTACAAGGAGAGAGTGATAGAAGAGTGACAGACATATAGAGAGAAATAGTGCACCTGGGTCTCTAGTCACTGCAAAGGAACTCCAGACGCACGTACCACTTTGTGCATCTGGCTTTTACACCATAAAATCTTATTTGGCTATATAATTCTATACAGTGTACAGCATATTTTTTACAGCATATTTTTATATCCAGTGAAAACGCTATAAAATTTACCCTCAAGAATTCAGTTTAAAATGAATGTGAAAGGCAATCTTTAGTGTAAATGCTGAAAGGAAAGGCATGGAAGCCAAATTATACCTAGCATGCTAAATCTGTTTCAGATTGTACACAAAAACACCCCAAGAAATTACAGCTTTCTATTCATTGCAGGCTTTCCTCTATTCTCCTCTAGGTCTGTAGAGATGATGACTTATGAGGGCTGCAGAATTCATGCTTGTTGGTTAGCCATTGGTTATTCCAAGTTTCCCCTATTGGAATTAGCTACACAGAACCTTGAAACTGTAAGCCAACAGAAATATGTCCTCCACTTATATTCTTTCTCTCAGCTATTTGTCCAAACAAAAACTCTAACTAGAATAATATTAAGGGAAAAAGTTCTAGCTGTGTCGATGTGTCTTTATGACCTAGCATTGGAGCTTACTGCGCTTGTCAGAGGTTTAAACTGAGTGCTCTTTCACCACATTTTCAGAGGTTTTTCTATGACCCTCTCTACTCACCTTGTGGGTTCCTAGAAGAACCAGTTCATCTTGTTTCCTACTGCTTCTTAATGCACTTGGCATTTTTCTGCAGGCACTCTTCACCCATACTGGCCATTTGTCTAAGCAAAACCTCCCAAGGACCCATACTGACTTTTCTAAATGAATGACTCAGATTGGTTTATGGGAAACCCACATTGCTTGATCAACAAACTCTGGAAGAAATATTTTTGGCTAGAACTCAGGAAAGCCAGGACTCCTACTTTGTTGGCTTCTCTAAACATCTACATTACCCTCAAGACACCAGTAATCCTTCTGTAGTGCTTAGATTTTCCTCACAATAAACATTCCCATGTCACTGAAAATCTAAATTCTGTTTATGGTCTTAAAGCTTGCCTTCCTGAATTCCACGAAGAAGGTTTACTTACTACCCTTCCTCCTTGAATGGATTGGTGGTTTGATGGCATGTCCAAAGTGGTCTCCAAAAGCACCCTTCTCAGATGTCAGTTCTTAGCAACCGTAGACTATTGAAGTGGTAAAGTACACTTTACAACCAGGTATCCACCACCCCACACCGAACAATTCCTATTAGGTAGCTTGGATACTCACTTTGGGCTGTTGTATTTAATCTCTTGTACAGCAAATGCTATGGTATGTTTAAGTGAAAGATCAGAAATATTTTGAGATTATTATCGATTCTCAGATAGTGGTATAGAGAGATCCCAAGTACCTTTGATCCTGGTTTTCCCATGGTACCATCTTGCTAGGCCACAGTTCAGTATCATCTAGATTATTAACATTGATAGATTGTTTGCATCATCATAATTTCCTCTCCATGCTATCTTCCCTTCTTTACCCCTTACAACCAATAACTCTCTCTTAATTTCCAGAATCTCATATTACTGGATTATTTTTTATATTCAATCTGTTTCTCTGGAAATTTTCTAGATTGTATGTATCAATAGTTGTTATTTTTAACTTATAAGCATTATTACATAGTGCTCAGTTTCCTGTACCATTCGTTCAATGAAAGATATACAGTTCTTCTTCCAGTCTTAATATTATGAATAAAACTATTATAAAATTCATGTACAACATTTTGAGAGCATAAGTCTTCAATTTCTTTGGAGTAGATATCTACAATACAACAACTTGGTCATATGATAGTTGTTTAGTTTTCAAATATATTAACACGATGGTTTCTAGAACAGCAATATCATTTTATATTCTTCATCTATATAGGAGTAATCTAGTTTCTTCATGTCCTTGGGAGCATTTGGTTTTAATGTGGCTATTTTATGCATTTTGATAGATGCAAAATAACAATTCATTATGATTCTGATTGGGATTTCCTCAATGAATAATGGTGCCAGCATATATGCTGATTAACCATCTGTGAGCTCTTTTTGATAATGTCTTTTTATATCTTATACATGGTCTAGATGAATTGTTTAGTTTTTAACTGTTGAGTTTTAAGGTTTTCGGGGATTTTTAACCAGTAGGATTAAGGTTATTTGAAAGCAATGAATGCCTAGTTTCAAAATGTATAAACGCTTGAGAATTTATTCTCCCACATTTTAAAAAAATGCAGAATTAGGTAGCTCAGGGTCATTTGGGGGTTCATGGATGTGTGCAGAGACAGACTCCTTTCTCCTCCACTGCATGCTATTTCTGTTATTGAAATTACCTCTTGCTGCCAGAGTCCAGTCATTATATCTACATTCTAGGCAGCAAGAAGAGGACCGGAAATAGGACAAAAGGGTCATCCCTTTTCAGACAATATTTGGAAGTGTCAAACAGCATTGTCTTCTTATATTTCTGTTAAATGGACAAGTGATAGAAGTGATTGTAATTATTATTCAGGTTTTCTTTTTCTGCCCTTTACTGAAATTTTTGATAATTCATTCACAGCCTCTGTTCTTTTTCTTCCTTCAAATACAAATTTATTATGTATTCGTTATAAAAAGTTAAGTTCAGAGATGGAAATATAGAAAATGAAAATTCCCTATTCTTACATCTTCCAGAAATAACCATTGTTACTAATTTGCTGTATTTTCTGCTACTATAAATTTCGGAAGCATAATTTAAATACCTTAAAATTTTGCTCCTTCATAAAGCAAAGATTCTATGGTAGGTCAATGTACACCCTTTATCAGCCATCACTACAGTGCAAGTTCAGAATACTGTGTCTCTGCATTCTGAGATTTCTGTACAAATCTCAGGTAACTAGTACTTTGGGTGGACGTGTGCTGTCCACATGTTTTCTTTCAGTCTTTAGTGTTTTTTAGTCCCCATAGCAGAGTCTTTCACTGAGGGCAAGTTTTAAATTAGAGAAAAATCTAGGCTCACTTTTTAAAAAAATTTCATTTATTTATGAGAAAGAGGGAGAGAGAGAAAGAGAGAGAGAGAGAGAGAATGGGCGTGCTAAGGCCTCTAGCAATTACAAATGAACTCTAGATGCAAGTACCAACTTGTTCATCTGACTTTATGTGAGTACTGGGGAATGAAACTAGGGTCCTTAGGCTTATCAGGCAAGAGCCTTAACCGCTGAGCCTTCTCTAGGCTCAGCCTTCCCTAGGCTTACTTTTTGAATCATGCTTTAGTCATGGTATAAAGTAATAGTTAACATTTCACATGAGGAACTAAACACATCTTCACTTCCATCATCACCCATGTCCAATTCATTCCCAGCTAGTGTCAACACCACCTCCCAAATATAGTCATAATAGGCCTCATCTGTCCATTTTCACAGCTATTACCAAGGGTCAAACCACTTTATTGCTCAGTGGCTGGCCTTCCTTCTGCCGTCATGACACCCCTTAACCTAACACTCTCATGGGTTGCTCAAACACTGAAAATCCAAATGATCAGAATCTGTAAGAATCTGGCACATTTGGCTTACCTTGGTGCTCTGACCTCTGACCTCCCTCTTCACCTGCTGCACTAAACTAAACTCTGCTGTTTGTCCCTCGGCCACATCATGCCTCCTCCTTGCATTTGCTGGTCTCTGTTCTGACGTCTGCCCGGATACCTTCTCTTCATTCAGAACTCAGCTCAATGTCAACTGCTCCAAGGTGCCATCACTGATGGCCATGTTTTTGCAGCTATTGTCTTTACTCTCTGCACTTTGCATCCTTACTGCTTTTCCTTTGTTACAGCACATTGCTGGATGAAGTTGTTTGTTTACTTTGTCTTCCTTCACCAGAGACCAGTCTGTGGGAGCAGCACCCTTGCCTGTCACGTACACACTACATCTCCAGCACCCAGCACTTAAGAGTCTCTCAATATTTGTTAAATGTTAGCACTTCCATCTCTAGGAAAAGCAATTTTCTTGTGTGCATTTGGCAACAAAGAAAGCTGTATCCTGAATACAAACGAATTCAATTCTTGCTATTTTGTCAGCTTTTTATTCATGCTGCCTGGATGACTAAAATATAATGTAGGTTAAAATCGGCCACACACATATTTTGATTCAAACTGAAAAATCAGTAATGGTAAAGGCACCATCACTGCATTTGCATACGCTCTGAAAGTCATGCAGATTTTTATCCTCCACCTTTCCAGTGAGTCTACGGCTTATCCTAGGCAAGTTCAAGCAGATCTTCGCAGCCTCATTTCTTGTTCCGTTAAAAAGACACATCATAAGCTTACCTCACCAGGATGCTATGTAAAATGGTTTCTATTTATTGTAAGTGCTGTAAGATTTTTGTGGAACAGCCCGCTTATTATATGATGCCATCATCACACCACAGTGGGAAATACTAGAGGGATTACGTTACATGTGTCAAGTTAAGTTTTGGCATCATGTTATCCCTTAAATCCAAAATAAATTTAGGATTGAGCACATCTGAAAATTGTCTCACATCATTTAGATTATCTTTTCAGAATATGCTCAACTCTTAAAAATCTCACATCCACAAAATTTTAGTAGAAAATCAGTGAAGTATACCTTATAAACTATAAAAATGCAGAGCTTATATTATATTATATTAAAACATATATGAATATTTTATATTGACCAGTGTGTATATGCACTACATAAAAAGGACATTGAAGATACATTCCTTATTTTGAAATGTAGACCTTTCTGCCATTGTTGGTATTCATTTCCTTAAGACCCTTTGAAAGTCAACAAAATAATAAACCTGGAAAGGGATTGTTAACATACCCAAGATGTAACTGGTTTTAAAGGATTATCAATTTTTCTCAAAGAAACTGGCACTTGTACTGTTATACAGTTAAAGAAGATTCATTATGTATGGTTTTCAAAAGCATTTTAAAAAATCAAGGGTCTTATGTAGTTATTTTATTATAACTTACAGTAATATTTCATTAGAAGAGAATTTGGTAGACTGAAAATTGTAATTAAAATTTTAAAATTGAAAAGATCTTGCTATTTATAAATAGAAAATAGAACAAAATTGTCGAATCATCAAAAATAAATTATCTTGGGGCTGGAGAGATGGCTTAGCCGTTAAAAACTGTCTGCAAAGCAGAAAGACCTGAGTTAGATTTCCCAGTACCCACAAAAAGTCAGATAAGGTGGCACATGTGTCTGGAATTCGTTTGCAGTAACAATGGTACAGGGAGTCTCCTTTTCAGTGGTACTCATATGTACTCAATACTTACCTTAGTATGAAGAAAATTAAGTCGTGCTGGGAATATCCCTATGAAGAACTGAAAGATTTTATTGTCAGGGTAATAATTATTATTAGATAAGCTGTGTTTTTTGAGATGGGATCTCACCATTTAGCCCTGTCTGGTTTTCAACACATAGCTCTTCTGTCTCAGCCTCCCAAATGCTGGGATTGCCATGTTAGGCAAGCTATTTTGTATAGCTGTTTTTGGGCTTAGGTATAAATTGTCAGATAATAAAAAACAACTATTTAGTTAGAGCATATTATCAGAAAGAAACTTTTCAAAATAAATGTAATTTAAGCTACTGTGATGACATGTAACAGTCTGTTGGTGCTAATGACATAGGCACACGAGAAACAGTGTATCTTCTTCAATTTAGGAGGAAAGTCTTCATTTAATATGAAAATAATATTAGTAAAAATTCATTGCCATGTTTCAAATTTTACAAATAATATTGTTATTAATATTAAAGAATATCTAGTTATCTGAAATATTAGTTTTATAGGCTTAACTCCCAAATTTCTTCAAATATCTTAGATACTCATCAAAACTGAAAAAAATTAGAAAATACAGCTTTTCATAAAATGTGTTGCTTATATTAACACATGATGGGATCCTCAGTTATTTTGAATCAGTCAATCAATAAATGTCTTATTAATGCAAAGGATACTGCTATATGGCAGGGACCAACAAGCCAAGAAGTGCTCTGTGTAATACTGGTGCTTACCTTAAATGGGTAATCAACAGCTTGCTGATTGTCCAAGAGATCTGCCCAGTGGCAGGGAACCCTTAGCTAGAACCAGGATCCATTCCTTGCAGAGACAAAGAACCCAGACTCCAAAGGGAAGCCCCCTCTAACCAGGGGTCTACAGAGAGGATACACCCATTAGAAACTCTCCAAATTAGCAATGTTTGTCTCATTTAACCATACTGATCTAACTCTCTATTGGAGATTCTGTTTATATTTTTCAGAAGGCAGTGAGAACTGTGGACAAAGTGGCCAATGCTACATACACAAGACCTGCATAATAGGAGGAAACATGATAATATTAAAAGAGAAGAGAGGCTGGAGAGATTGTTCAGTGGTTAAGGTGCTTGCCTATAAAGCCTAAAGACCCAGGTTGATGGAGAAGTGGCCCTAGTGTGACCAAAGTCACCCTCTCATTCTCTCTCTCTGTCTCTCTCTCTCGTTCTTTCTTTCCCAAATAAATAAAATATAAAAGAGTGTATGGCATGGGTATATGATAGAATGTAATACAACAATAAGCATTTTAATAGCACTGTGGATAGATTTTAGAAATACATGTATTTTATGGAATAAATCAAATTATATGCATGCAAACTAGCTGCATCAATGGGAAAACAACAATATATTTTAATTCAGGGATTTTTTTCACCTGCCTAATGAAAAACATTGGATGTATTAGTGTTACTGTCTCAGATGAGAAGGTGAATGTGAGTGTGAACAGGACTGTGGAGAAAGAGTAATGAAATAAAACAGGAGAATCACAGAGGCTCATGGCAGAGTCTGAAGTCTGTGTATCTGCGGGCTGTGTGAGTCATAGACAATGCACGTGTGTCCTCATTTTCAGAAGGAATGTTTAAGTGATGTATCCACAAAAGCACGCACAGATTTTAAAATGGTTTCTGAGAGAATTTAAATAACCTTACATAGAAGACAGTTGGATCAAAGATTAATATAAATCCTTGCTTTAAATACATTTCTGTACCAAAAATGTGAGAATTTCATTGAAATAAATTTGCATGAGGCAGTCTGGGAAAGTCTAAGAAAGGAGTAAAAATTTTTAAATATGGTCATTTAATATTCAAAGAGAATTGCACTGTAAATCTGGGAAATACAAAGACCCTTTATCAAAGCATTGTCTTTGTTGAGTTTCGTATTATCCATCTGATAGTTTTACAATCATCTGTTCATTTTGTTCTGACATTATTTCAATATGCACACCCTCTGACTAAATCTTCATTCATCATTAAAATTTACACTATCATTAACTCTGAGAAAAATATGATACAATTTATAGCTTTTATGTGCTTCTATTTCATGCTTAATATATTGAATTATTTTATTGTGTCTGTGTTATTGGTATAAATCTTAGGCTCTCTTATAATGTCTTATAAGTATACATCATTTTGCTCATATAATACTTCATAAATCACAGTAGTGCTAAGTGTCAAGTCAAATGGAGTCAAATCCTACAGACTATGATACTTGAAGTACACTACTTTTTTACAGTCCATCTTCATGTGGGAGTTTTTATGGATTTTTCCTTGGTTTAAAAAGAGAACATTGACTATAATAACCTTTTATAATGGTGATATATATATATATATTTCATATATTATAAATCATAATAATACTTCTAAAATGTTTTATATCTTATCAACAGTATTCCTAAATGTTACTTACACATTTTAATGTTTCTTGTTTTTTTTGTTTTGTGATTTCTTTATCAATATATGTAGTTCTTTTCCAATTTAAGGTAAAATGGGTCACTATATGTATATCTAAATATTAATGTATTTTTTCCAACACAAAACCTTGCATTTGATCCTCAGCACTACATAAACTGTGTATGACTGTGCCCACCTATAATCCCAACACTCATAGGTAGAGGCAGGAGGCTCAGAAACTCAAGGCCTTTTCTACATAGCAAGTTTGAGGCCAGTGTAGGATATATGAGATCCTGACTCAAAAACAATAGATGAAAGATGATAGAAAGATAGATAGATAGATAGATGATAGATAGATAGATAGATAGATAGATAGATAGATAGATAGATAGATAGATAGACAAGCCAGGCATAGTGGCACACATCTGTAATTCAGAACTCAAGAGGTGAAGCAAGAGGATCACAAAAAGGCCGGCCTTGGCTACATAGGAAATCCTGCTTCAAAAACAAAGAATTAACTGCAATGAATTTCTTTTAGGAAAATCAAAAGTAAATTATTGAGTCCACTGAGTGACAAGGCAAAATTAATGATCGAAAAACAAACCCAACTTCTCAAAGGATTGCCTACAGCCTTTAGAGCACACACACACACACATACATAAATCCACCCATCCATCCATCCATCCATCCATATACATACATACATACATTACATACATACATACATATGTACATACATAGTAAAAGAGGCACCCAAAAGGTATGAAAGTAGAACTTGTTGAGAAAAAGAAGGGGTAGAGCAGGAGTGGGAGGAGGACAAGAGAGGGTAATGGGCAGATGAATATGATCAATATATATTTTCAGACATGATATAAATATATAGACATGGCATGTATGAAATTTAAAAAATAATAAATTATTATAAAATTAATATAGTTACATAACCAATTACTAGAAAATTTAAAGAAGAAAGATGAATTTCACATATACTAACAGTACTCTCCACATGATCACTTTAAGAAGTATAATTAGTTCATAACCTTTATGTACAGTTGTTTATGTAAGCACACAGAGCACAGGTAAAAACTCAGAATAGACTGAATTTAATAATAGAGCTCAGACATGTGTGGGCATATATCTCAAGGTCCTGCAGAGGCCTGAAACAGAGAATGGTGTGGTGGGGTGGGACTCTCAATTGGGATCCATGGACAAACCCACAGATGAAGCCAGAGAGAAGGGGTAATGAATAAATAGCAAATCCGGTTCTCATCATACATCCAGTAAGCACCTGAACACCTGGCTTCATCATTGTTTATGACCCAGGTGTCAGTTTGTCACTAAAGCAAGAGGGTGAGTTCCACTGTATTTGACTATGTTCCTGCCCAGGATTTTAGGGACTAGGGTCAGGTTCCTCAGGGCACTGACACAGACAAGGAGCAATAGAAGGAAAGGCAGGATCAGTATGCTGAGAATTCATGAACACACAGGAGAAGACCTGTGCGAATGTACAGATGTGTTCAAGATGTTTGAGGAGAGACTACAGGCCCGTACTTGAGGACATAGGTCTGTTATTATAAACACAACATTCTCTGTCCAGACTGGAATGAGTCAGTGGATCTAGGTTAATTTGGAGAGCTTGCAGAGAAATGTTATACTCTGGTACATTGTCTATGTGCTCAAAAGAGGACTTCCTCTCCTAGAATCACACTGATCTGCACACATTACCCAGAGGTATGGCTATGCTTAGCAGACCCTTGTGCTTGACACTGTGCCTGCCTTATGTTCTGTCCCTAATATTCAGTACAGTTCTAGCACATAGGAGATAGGTTAAATAAATGTGAGTAAATAACAAACGGAGCAGGTACTTGGTGACAGGTAGAACTTTCAGAAGTCATTGCTTATTTGTGGAAAATGTTGAACCCTGATTAAAGCTAGACCTCCAGCAGACTGCTTCAGGCTGTTCAGAGGGTGGAAAATCATTTTTAAAAAACCCGAGAATCATTTAAGGCCTCATGGCACCAGTATGCACTCTGTATAGGTGGGATGGGTGCTGTGTGTTGGGAGTGTCAGATTCAGAGCTGGGTTCAGATTAGCTCAGAGAACACAGAGATGGAAGAGACTATGGAACAACAAAAAAAAAAGAACCTGAGAATTAGAGACAGTCAGAGGTTGAGGATGCATGAATTAGAAGTCTGAGAATTAAATTCAAAACCCAAATTTCAGGGACTTCTTAATAATCCAACTGCGGCCAAGGCATAACAAGTTACATCAAAGGTCACTTGGTAAAGTATTAGTAACTAATGCTATACCAGACTTGAAATCTGTCCAATCATTTGGTCCTCTGCCTAGTCCTGATTGAGATATCTACTGTGCCAAAGTGCTGACATGAATGAGCTGCTACAAGGACACACAGCCAGTGGTGAGCAGAGCAAGGCTTTAAACAGGCAGCCCACATGTGAAAACTGAGCTCTGAACTGAGCCTTGATCTGTGTTTCTATGTGGTGAGAAGGAAGACGCCTCTGAATCACACTTCTGTTTCTAGGGCTTTATTCGAAGAGAAAATGATCAAGGTAATTGTTTAAGAAAACTTTTCTTTTGCAACTTATCCAAAGTGAGGCAGCAAGCCATGGATGTTAAGGCACAAGGTTAACTACTATTCTATCTCTTACCAAGAGATCCACTCCAAATATCTTTCATAAAATTAGACAATTCATGTGCCCATTACAAAAGACTTGAAAATAGCATAATACTGCTTTATGGAAGGCTCAGTTAAAGACATGACTACATGAAAACTATAATTCTTTGACAATTCCAACTTTACAGCATTATTATATAAACAAAGGAATGTTTTGCTACTGATAGGTTTCAATTTTTAGCAAATTAAAGTTTGGAAAACCTTGAGAGAAGTTATACAGAGTAAAAGTTCTAAAAGACCCCCGCCCCCAGCAGCACCAATCTGGCCGTGGGTTTGCAGCCTTGCTAACCTCTGCACTTTACATAGAACAATGCTCTGTGCCTTGGGGACACACTATGGCTGGTGTCCTTGCAGACAAGGCCTGCCATTGTCCTCATCAGAGATACAATGTCACTAAGTAGCCTTCTTTTTTGGTTTTAGTTCTACAAATTATACTATCAGGTATAACACTATTTTTGCATTCTTGTAATTTAGAAATTTCACCACCAGTGGTGTTAAAGCAGATAGCCTGGAGACTTTTTTTTTATTTATGTGAAGATGGCTTTGAATCTCAACATTCTTTTCTAAAGATTGAAATACATGGTTCTTTACATGCTTGTGAAAGAACAGTGCTTTAAAACTTCTCTTTGTAATGAATTATTTTTACAATAAGATTGCCTTTATTTTTAATTTTAAAAGATAATAAGAAAAAGAATCAGAGAAACTTTGTTTTTGTTTAAGTATTTTGAATAAAGCAATCTATTGAGTCTTTGACATTTTTACAAAGCCCGCCCACCACTTTAAAAAAAAAGTTTGCTGCTTCTTAGGCTTTAATAAACTTCAAAATACAAGGAAATACATGGCAATTATGATTCTCATATTATGATGGGACTTGTTTAGACTGGAGCAGGCACATTCAGGGTGGTATGGTCATAGATAATGGAACTTGTTTAAAATCAGAGCATCCATAAAAAAATAGAAATGGTGCTTAAAAGAAATATAGAAACACAACTAGATGCTCCATGTAAACTGGAGCACTGAGAGAGGCTTGCAGGCACTTCTGTTTAATTCTGGAATCTAAGGAAGACTAGTATAGTGCAAAGCAGAGGATGTTTGCACAGCTGGTTTCAGGTGATACAGAAGTACTACTTTCAAGAACAGGTTCTCTGTGAGCCAGTTAGAAAACAGGTTCCACGAAGGGAGTCCAATAGAAGGAATTTAATACAGGTTCTGACACAAAAGCCCTGAAACCCAGCACCTCATGAATTTCCTTAATACCTTGCCATCATCCTGGTTTTGTCATTTGAGGAAAGCTAAGATAGATGCATCTTTTTTTCATGTATATTGATTTAAAATTATTTTATTTTAAAACATTTTACTTGTTTTTCTTTGCAACTCACTCTCTGAAAAATACCATGAAAATTGCGAAATCTACAACAATCATTTTAGAAATTAAAATATAAAAAGAAACTTAAAAGTAAAATATTGTACCAATTACAGAAAATACAATTTTCAGTTTTAAAAGAAAACAGTACAGTCTGTATAGAATCAAACAATCTTTTTTTTTGTTTTTTTTTATGGTAGGGTCTCAATTGAATCAAACAATCTTGACACAATTTCTTTTTTTCGTTTTCTTTTCTGTGAACATATTCTTTCTTTTCTTTCCTGAAATGTATTTTAGAAATATTTCAGGCTGGGGAAATGGCTCTGCAGTTAAAGGGCCCTTGCATGCAAAGCTTGCAGATCCTGATTCAATTCTTCAGTACCCATATAAAGCCAGATATGCACAGTGTGGCACATATATCTGGAGTTTGTAGCGGCAAGGGGTCCTGGCTTGCCCATATTTTCCCTCTCTCCCCCACCCCTTGCCTCTTCCTATATCTGCTTGCAGATAAATAAAAATATTTTTTAAAGAAGAAATATTTCCTTTGGTGGTGTGTTGGTTTGAATGTGAAATGTCCCCCAAAGGGTCATGTGCTTAATACTTAATCTCCAGTTGGTGGCATTGTTCAACAAAGTTGTGGAAACTTGTCTGAGGAAGTGTGTCACTGGGGGCAGGCCTTGAGGTTTTGTAGTTCATCCTTGATTGCTAATCTCTGTACTTCCTCTTTGCTGATGTGACAAAATGATGATCGTTTTCTGTTCCTGCCATGCCTTCTCCACCATGACGGACTCTACTCTCTGGAACTGTAAGCTGAATTAAAATCTTTTCTTTCCATAAATTTCTTTGGATCAGGAATTTTGTCCCAGCAATGAGACAGTAACTGATACATACAATTGGTATCAAGAAGAAGTGGACTTTTGCTGCATTAAGATCACCATGTTGTTAAACTTTTGGATCTGGTGTGTGGGAAGAATGTGGAAGGACTTAGAAATTTGGGCTAGAGAAACTTTACAGTGATGTAAAAAGAGTTTAATGGATTATTCTGGTGGAAGTTTGGATGACCAGTAGACTGCGAGAAATGTATTCTATGGAGGCTTGACTCATGAGGTTACAGAGGGGAAAAAGGACTTTATCAGGAAAGTGATATTCTGGCAAAGAAACTGGCTGCATTCTATCCATGTCCTGAGAACTTGAGTATTATTGAATTTAAAAGTAATCTACCAATGTGTTTGGTGGAGGAAATTTCAAGGCAGGGTGGCACTGAATATGTAGTATCCCTCCTTTTAACTGCTATGATTCAGATCTACAAAAAGGGAGAGTGAAATACAGAAAAGAAAGCTCTGAAAAATAAATTTGGCACAGAAAGAGATGTGAATAAGTTTCAAGTTTTAGGGATAGAAACTGAGCTGTGTCATCTATAATTGTGGAAGAAATTTCTGCCATAAAGATAAGCACAGCTTTGCAATGGGACAATAAGAAAGATGCTCTGGGGGCAAGATAATCAATTGAAAAATAAAATAGGAAAAAGTGAATTCTTTTCAAAGGAAATGGCCTAAGGGAAGAATGCTGAGAGCTATCCTTGCTCAAGATCAGTATACAAAGGCTGTTACAGCAATGGTCCAAGGCCAGGCTTCATCCCAAACTGGTAGTAGAACATGGCAGTGTCATCCAGGTGGTACTGGTTTTGTAAGAATGAAACATGGAAGACAGAGGTTGTAGTACTTCACCACAGTTCCAGAGGGCTGCTGAGGATAAGCAATGTGAAGCAGAAATAGAGTCCCTGAAAGGAGGCCTGAAAGGCCACTGTGTGTCACTATGTAAGTAATACTACATTGCAGTAGAGATCCAGGATGTTAGAGATGCCAGGAACATAAGACCACCTGCCATAATATCCTGTAGGCTTGGGGCACATCTGTCCCATGAGAGAGCAAGACACCTGGAGGGATGGAGCTACCTAAGCCTTTTGGGACCCAGATGATTTCATTACAAGTTCCAGGTATCAGACATGAGCCTATAGGATTGGTGCTTGCCCTGCTGGGATTTGGACTTGCTTTGGTCCAATCTTTCCTTAATATGTCATAATTCCTCCCTTTTGAATAAGAATGCTTAATTAATTTAAAGATTAAACTATTTATGAATTTATACTCTTTTTTGAGGCAGGGTTTTATATAGTTTCAAACTAGCCATGCAGCTGAAGATGACCTTGAAATTCTGATCCTCCTGCTTCCACATCTCAAGTTGGTATTATAAGTATGCACCACACACCACAGCTTCTACTTTAAAACAAAAAGCAAACAAAAAACAAATAACATGTTCAGGATCAATCCTTGTCCTGGTTTTATTCTCTGTTAACTCTTGGCTAGGAGACTGCCTTTGTCATGATGTTTAATAGAAGTTCCCAGACACAATTAAATGAAAGAATAGACTAGATTTCAAACATGTGTTTATTAAAATTCACATCTGGGTCCACTGTTAGCAATGGGACCTCCAAAGCAGAACAGTGAACGTAAGCACACAAAATTGTAATAACATTTTTAATTTATAAAAGAAACTACAAGTTAGGTTGAAACAAGGGAAAATTCAGATACATATATCATACTTACAATCAAAGTTTTTGCTTGTGTCACCCACAGATGGACGGACCGTTACTACCCCACTGCCTGGAATTTTTCTAGCTGTTCTGTTCTCTGTATTGTTCCATGTAAACTTCCCTTTCTAGAACTCTTCCCAACACAGTAACACTGCACACTTGTGCATATGCCCAGCCCTGTACTGAGGATAGAGTATTACACTAATGTTGAAATTGGCAACTTATTTTTACTAAAAGACCTAGGCATCACTATTTCATTAGAATAGTTACCATAGCTGCTTATTACCACAGGTCATAAGAATGAAAGTGGCTCTCTTCTCCCTTGTTTTAAAAGAACTACCATGTATTACAACAATTACGTTTGGTATTTCCTTCAAGTATGCAGAGATTTTCTGTTTAATTTGGCCTCTAGAATCACATAGCAATATATTTATTTCAAAAGACAGAAAATCTACCAAGAACTTTGAATCAATACTCTCAGCACTAGCAAACTTATTAGAAAATATTCTAAAGTATTAAACAATGTGGGTGCAACCATTGCTACAGATAGCAAAATAAATTCTGATAAAGTTATGCAAATAAGAGAATTTGTTGAAAAGATAACACATAAGTCATAAAACCAATGGAACAGTTATGAATACACTTAGGGTTGGACAGGAACTAATGTACCATTCTGGAGTAGGTGGTCAAGGATTAAGAATTTTCTAGAATCTGCCTAGTATGTTGCCTCTGAAATTAGCTCCAACTGCTTTCCCTCCTTGTTTCAGTCTGCTTAAGATTCAGAATATATATATATATATATATATATATATATATATATATATATATATATATATATATGGAGAGAGAGAAGAGCTTTTTTAGTCAGCCTGTATATTAGAGCCACTAACACTCTCAAATAGAGTGAATCAAAAATGAACATGTATTTATTTCTTTCATAGATGTTGCAAATCAAGAACCCCAGTGCCTTTGTGATGTGATCATACCCCAGGACCTTAGATGGCTCACACTGAAAGGAGACACAGAATTTGGGAGAAAACAACTTTTTTGAAGAATATGACCTAGTAATGGCATTTAAAATGCTTGCTCACTTTTCATGTACTGGCAGTTAGCCACATATACTGAGATCAGATATGAGGTTAATAAAGTAGTCTCTATTCTAAAACTCAAGAACATTCTATTACTAAGGATGGCAAATGAGAATGGATACTGGTGACCAGAGTAGAGGTTAAGATAAGGCAAATGTGTTACCTTTAGAGAAAACTTTAAAGAGACATTCGCTCTCAGGTTTGCAAATGTTCCTTAAATATTGTGATTCAAGTCCTTCTTTAAAAAAAACTTTTTATTGATAGCCTCCATAATTGTAGAAAACAAACCATTATGATTACCTCCCTAGCCTCCCTCATATCTCTCCCCCTCACAATTAGTTTCTATTTTGTTTCAGTGTTATCATCTTTTCTTCCCATTATGTGTAGTTATTATCAGGTCATGAATATCAAGGCCATTTTGTGTCTGGAAGTTTGCATTGTAAGCAGTCCTACCCTTCCTTTGGCTCTTACAATCTTTCTGCCACCTCTTCTACAATAGACCCTGAGCCTTGGTAAGTGTGATAGAGATGTCCCAGTGCTGAACACTCCACTGTCATTTCTTCTCAGCACTATGGTGTCTTTTGAGTTTTCCCAATGGTTAGTGCCATCTGACAAAGAGAAGATTCTCTAGCCAAAAGTAAGAGTAGCATTATTGTATGGGTATGGTCCTTTAAAAAATCCTTATAAGGCAGTTTGGTAAGCACAATATAAGTATTTAGCCAGACAATAGCATGCATTAATACCCCTAGTTCTCATGACCTCCCCCACTATAGGCTTTTGACTAGGTCTTCAGTACCAGGCATGTACTCCCTCTTATGGAGTGGGCCTCCAGTCTAAATAGAGAGCAGTTGGTTTCCCCCACAATATTTGTGTGCCACCATTACCCCAGTTGGCACATTTGGCCTGGCTGACCAGTCTTAAGGCTTGCAAGGTCCACTGATGTTCACCACCATTGATTACTTCTCTTTCCCATAGGGCTGCATGCAGCCATAGCTTTTCCCAGATTTCTGTCAGCTGGTTAACAGGAAGGAGGTTTCCAGTTCAGCTACAGGTTTATTTCTCACAAACCTCCTCTTACCTTCCCAAAATAATGAACCCTAATTGGGACTATCAATTGTTCTTACACACACACACACACACACACACACACACACACACACACACACACACTCACTCTTTGGGTATTTTAGAATAAAATTTTAGGTAGTAGGAAAACTGTTTCTGAGCTATGATGAAGAAATGAATTCATGTCTTCAGAGATTGATAGGCAAGACTAGCTAAAGCTAAAAATATCCAATAGGCCTTTCTGCTCATTAAGAAAATTGTGAAATGAAACTGGATTAAGTCAAAAGCTTTCATTCATTTCCTTTTCATTGCTATTTTTTGGGGGGGGTAGGAGGGCTTTTCTGATTGTAAAAGAGCTGCAAGTATAATCTACTTTTTCTGCTGCCATTTCTTTATAGGAAAAAGATAACATAAAGGAAGTCTCTGAAGGAGCTTTAGACACTTTAGTGCTGGAGAACCATTTAGCATCCTTCTAATCATAACTCTGCACATCATTGACCGAGCCATTTGCAGAAAGACTTACTTTATGCAATACATTTCATATGATATAATGAAAGGCTGAGCAGAAGGGATTTGTTAGGCATAATTTCTATGTACTACATAATTCAATCTTAATTATTCAGTGGTTGGTTGTCCTCTTTGGGAATTATACAGTATTTTGTTTCCTCTCTCTCTCTCTCTCTCTCTCTCTCTCTCTCTCTCTCTCTCTCTCTCTCTCTCTCTCTCTCTTTCTCTGTAGCTGACTGTTTAGCTATTTCACTAATGACTAACATATCTACCAAGAGTAGTTTGGAGACAGATTAAAGCAATTTTGATGTTTCTCACAACACTTAAGAAGATCTTTAATCGAAAAGGGAATTGAAGAGCTCATGTGTAAATCAACTACTGGTGGGTTTTTATGTTCCCATTACCTGTACTTTTCTCTGACTCAAGGACAATTAAAAGTTTTCCACATGTTTTTAAGACTTTAAATATGAGCATAATTATACACATAAAAATTTAACAGATACTGCTATATTATCCTACAGAAAAATTCTAACACGTTGCGTGCCCATAAACAGTTTATGAGAGTCCCTTTCCTTTCTAAACTTCTCCAATCCCAGAATTTTTTCACAATAGGATATATGAAAAATTATGTTTAATTATGTAATTTAACTTTTACATACTACATAAATACACAAAGCATCTCCATTTCAAGAGATAATGAACCCACGGTGGAGAGTTTAGGGGGAAATTTGAGGGAGAAGGATGTAAAATCAGAAAGAATGTAAGAGCTACAGGGTGGGAAGGAGTATCCTGCGGCATTGTCCCTCTCCCCCCAAGACTGGCTGACACATCCATGACCCCACAGTGAACACTGGTAACCCCACTGAGGAGGGCCTGCAGTGGACTGGGGGAATAGGAGGGGTGATGGAAGAGTATAACCTGATGGGAATATGACCAATACATGATAGGTTCATACAATAAAATTCATAATTAAAAAAGGACGTGCACAAAATTTAAAAAAGTGTCAAGCATAGTGTCACATGCCTTTATTCCCAGCACTCGGGAGGCAGAGGTAGGAGGATTGCCATGAGCTTGAGACCAGCCTGGGACTACAGAGTAAGTTCTCTATCAGCTTGGGCTAGAGTGAAATCCTACCTTGAAAAAGCTGAGAGAGAGAGAGAGAGAGAGACAGAGAGAGAGACAGAGACAGAGACAGAGACAGAGACACAGAGAGAGACACAGAGAGAGACATTAATACAATATAATATTTTCTTTGAACTGCTTTATAGTAAATTTTCTTTTCAGAAGTTGAAGGATCAAGTAATGATTTTTTTCTATTGTGGAAATTGAACCAATGGGTCATGTATGTCATGTAAGTATTCACTCTATCACTGAACTTTTCACTTTTTTATTTTGAGATAGGGACTCAATAAGTTGCCTTGGGTGGCCTTGAACTTATTCTGCAGCTTAAGAAGGCCCTGAATATGCAGTCTTCCTACCTCAGCCTCTCCAAATATAGGCTTCAATAACAAGCCTGTCTCATGAGACCTTGATCAAATGAAGAATTATAATTTATATTTTTCCCATAGTATTTGTGATGGTGTGAGTGTGTGTGTGTGTGTGTGTGTGTGTGTGCATGAGTGTGTAGGTATGCATGTGTGTATACCGCTGTCACCCCCCAACACCACCACCACCACCACCATGTGCTTGCTTACAGTGCCCTGTGGGATCTCCTAAGGATAGAGGAGAATGTCAGGTATCCCCCTCCATTAATCACCCACCCACAGGACTAAGGTTACCGACATGTGTGGTCAGGCCCAACTGTTTACCTGTGTTATGGAGATTGGAACTCCATCAGTCTCAGGTCCCCCTTAGGCCATGTTTGCTCAGAAAACACACTTAACGACTGAGCCATCCCTCCATTCCTGTTTTATAGTTGTTAAATGTATTTATTGGCAGGTGTCGTGGTGCATGTCTATAATTAAAAGCATTTTAGAGGCTGAGGCAGGAGAATTATAAGTTCAAGGCCAGTCTGGAGGCCATAAGGAGACAATGTCTCAAGTAAACAACTAATAATATTATTTTAAATATCACAATCATTTATTTTTCAGTTTTCAGAAATAAAGACATTTCTCCTGTGATAGAAATTGAGCAAGCATTTCTTAAAGAGGGAATTACTATAGAGTTTAATTTTTAAAAACTGGTAGTTTCTTTTTCTTTTTTTGTCTTGTGTCCTTATTTATTTATTTATTTATTTTGGTAGTTTCTTTTTCTTGTTTTGTCTTGTGTCATTTATTTATTTATTTATTTAAATTAATACCTTTATTAGGAGTAAATATATACAATATATGAGCAACTCTTGTGAATGTGTCCCTGTTTCTCTCCTCTCTGTCCCCTACCCACCTGGGTCCTTCCTCGGTGCTCATACTGGATCTGTCGATAGGGCAGGGGTTATGAACTGCACCAGTCGTAGCCAGTTTTTCTTTTCTTTTCCCCCCTTGTGTATTGTTGCTGAGAGGGGCAATGTCTCTGGATATTCTCCCCCACCATGGCTCTTACATTCTTTCCGCCCCCTCTTTCACTCAGTTCCCTGAGTCATGTTGGCTGAGACAAACAAATACTATTAATGTATTTATTTTCCTTGACAGGTAAATTTGTATCTATTTATGCTACACAACAGAATGTTTTGGCTTAGTATACATCTTAAATACATAAATCAAGCAATTTATCAAACATATTACCTCATTTAATTTTTCTGAGCATGTGATGAGTATGCTTTAAATCTACTTTCTTAGGAAATTAAAAATGCAAAATATATTATTATAATTCCTCCTGCTTAAAAGTTATACCTTTGACAATATCTCAGCCTGACCCCTCAGCCTCTGTGTACTACTATTCTACTCTTTGCTTGTGTGAGTTCCACTTATGACATCACCTTTCTACACCTACCCTGTTTCACTTATTGTAATGTCCTCCAGGACACTCTGTCCTGACAGGTCCCTCATATACCATGTTGTGGAAGGTGATGTATATTGTTAATCTCTAACACATGTTTAAGTTTTGTAATTCTCTCCAACATAAGAATGGCTATCATCTACAAAATTGGATAAAGCAAACTCCTTTTCACAGTTTTAAATATCAACTTCACATGTGGCTACTTCATTAACTCATAAACTATGTGAGTTTGAATTTTGACAATCTAAACAAAATTTTATCTCTTTTAACTTTGTATTTTAAATAGCTTTATTGATGAATTGTTTTTAAGTTTCAGAAAGGTACACAAATTCCCCATAAGGTCATTACCAAGATTCTCTGATTGTTAACATTTCAAAATCATTTTAGAATAAGTTATAGATATGATTCCTATTATATTTCAGTATGTTTCCCCCCCATGTGAAGACACACTTCTACAGAGCCATACAACAACCATCAAATTAAGATATCAACATAGTTTCAGTTTTGTAATCCATCAGTTCTACCCAAATGTTAGTAATTGCTCCAGTTATGTCCATTGTGAGTTAATGAGCTAACCCTGAATTACATGATACATTTAGTTGACATGTTGTTTAGTTCCTTTAAATATGGAACTTTTTCCTCTATCCTCTTCTCTCTTTCATGTACTTTATTTACAAAGATTGTTGGTTAAATGGGAAAGCCTATTTTAAATGCATTTATCCTTTTTTTTTTTTAGGTTTTTCGAGGTAGGGTCTTGCTCTAGTCTAGGCTGACCTGGAATTCACTCTGTAGTCTCAAGGTGGCCTTGAACTCATGGCGATCCTCCTACCTCTGCCTCCCGAGTGCTGTGATTAAAGGCGTGTGCCACCACGCCCAGCTAAATGCATTTATCCTTGATAGTGATGAATGGAAAATTATTTTGTAGGAATGTCCCAAATGTTTGATTTAGTCTGATGTTTTCTCATGGTTTGTGCTTGTTTAACAGAAATACCATGTGTTTCAGTTGCTTTCTCATTGCTGGAACAAACACCTGACCAGAATCAGCTTAAAGGGTTTATGTCAGGCTTCCAGAATCCAGGGCAAGTTTCATCATAGCAGAGGAAGCTGGCTGGCTCACTTTATCATACATCCTCAGCAGAGAGAGAGAGAATAGCCAGAGCTCAATTGACTCTGAACACACACTTAGGACCGAACTCCACATCCAGGTCACTCACTGGTGACACACTTCCTCTAGCAAAGCTCCACCTCAAAAATGTACTAAGCTAAGGACACCCAAGGGTGTGGGGACATTACATTCAGACCACCACACCATGGAAGTGATGTGGTCTCCTCGGTGTATTGCATCCAGACCTACACGGTATCAATTGTCCTTTATCTGACCATGTTAACTTTTAAACTTTTAAGATGCTATCTTGTTTTGTTTATTTTAAAAATAATTAAAAGCACACTGTCCTTATTAATTATCAAAATTCTCTGAGATAATAAATATCTTATTCCTTTCAATGTTCCACATTAGTTTTAGCTTCTTTTGAGTATTCTAAGTCAAGCATTGCTGCAATGGTTGCTTTTTGACAGCTTCTACACCATTTCACAATAAGAAATGTCTTTCATGCTTGTCAATTAACTAATGTTCTTATGGCCTCATGAGTACTTTACTCAATAGTTTGTGATCATTTCCATCTTGTTAGTCCATTTTTTTTTACCTTACTGCTTGGTATCATACTTTCTAGAACCCCTCAAGCATACGCTCCACTCTTCCAGCTGCTGGGCGCTGAAAAAGGAGGACCTCAGTCTGGTTGTTTGTGGCTGTCTGTTACTCAGAGATTCTCAGGACACTGATGTCAGATTTTCATTTCTTTTCTTTTTTTTTTTTAATATATATTTATTGTCCATAATGTGTTACATTATTTAGTGGGCAAACCATGCGTTGTTATCCCGAATTCCCCAATTCCCCCCCTCCCCATCCCTGATCAGTTGTATATCCTCCTCTGTGGGCTGTCTGTATTAGTCCTTGTGGCAAGGTATCCTGTATATCTTAGTACTCGCTGAAATCATCTCACAGCTGTCCAGTGATCCAGTGGATCCCATTCAAATGGATTCAGGATTCTCTTCATCTTCTTTGCCTGTTGATTGTTTTCTATTCCAAGAAAACATTCTTCCTTTACCCTGGGACCAGCCATTTCTCCAAGAAGTCCTGGCTTCTCTTAGTGATAAGTGATTTCCAGAAAACTAAATCTGAGCACCAGGTATGCCCACTGCTAAAAGGATTTCTTTACTTCTCGAATCTCTTAGGGACCAAGTGAGAAAATAAGTGTGTTCATAGGGCTACCTAGCCATACCTGCAGCCACATATATATTTACTTTTCTCCATCATTCTATCTAGATCTTTCTGTTACCTGTTTATGAACTGATCATTTCCTTAAAATGAGCTTACCAAATATCTCCAATTCCATTCAAATACCACAGGATTTATTTGATCATTTCTTCTTTCCACATTAGCATTTCTTTTTCCTCACTCCCATTATTTTTAGTGTTCTCAGGATGCAATCTGATTACTGGGCCTCACAACTGTTAATCTCAGTTTAAGAAGTGAAAAGGAAGGAGAATGTCTTTACATTTGGAGGGAGGGGAGAACGTTGAGGAAGCTTGTCTTCCCACACAAGCTTTCTGCCTAGTAGACCTGAAACAAGCTGTCAGAAAAGGAGGGGAAAATAGACTCTTCCCAGTTACTATTAATTTTTAATCTTTTGGTTAAGCTTGTTCCTGGCAGGCTTCTCTAATTGAAAATGGAGTTCTATTTCTGATAATTCATAATAAATGTGTGGTTGACTCTTTGACTGTGAATATCCTGTTCCCTAACAATACTTTAACCACCCAATGGTCTGCTGATGATCCTTTCCTGAATGTTATGACAGTTATTACAGATTAGAAAATGATGATTTGCTATCCCTTCATCCTTCTATTTCCACGTGTGGCATTCTCCTCTAAAGAGTAGTTCTAATTTCTCTATTTCACCTTTTTATGGTATCCCTATAAAACCCATGGGTTATTTTTATATTCTGAGTGTAACTGCAGAGAGCAATCACACACAAGCCCCACATTCAGACATCTACCAGCTTAGTACGGTAAAGAGATGTAAGAAAATAATTGCAGGAATGTAATAAACTGTAGAGCAGAGTATGTATGTGCAAGGAGTTAAAGAAGAATGGTAACTAGTAAGCTGTTTGTTTTGGTAGAACATCAACTCTAGAAGTTATTTTTTCACCAAATCCTGGAGGCTGAGAATGCAGCTCTTGGTTTAAAGGCTAGAGTGTTGTTTATCAGTCCAAGATACAACTAAGGGAGTCCTTAACTTGGCAGAGCAAGTGTTATCTATTTCTGCACTGAGTAACACATTCTTAAATTTTAAAAGAACTCTATGATGTACTTTGAAAAGAATGTATAGGTCATGACCAATGTTGCTGACTGAGAAAGACAGCTATATTTTATATGAATGACAGCCCAAAGGATTATCATGTTTTGCATGCTTTCCTCTGCAGATGTCTCCATTTTCCTGAGATGACTTAAGTTCAGTTAGGTTTTATCACCAGTCAAAGGAATCGGACAAAGCTCAGACTTGGAAAGCCATTGGCTTTGTTTTAGGTTTTCTAAAACCTCAGGGCTTTTCTATTTCTTCTTTCATATAGTTTTCTACTAGTGTGCTCGTGACATGCTGTAGACATGAACTTGAAGACAGCAGCATTGTGTGACCTGCAACTGCTCCTCTATGCTTACAAGACACCGTGCCCAAGGGAGGGAGGGCACGCACTGTGCACCTGGTGAGGCCTAGCTCCACCTTTCAGAGAGCACGGCATCATTCACCTCACTGAAGCCAATATCCTCAGGTGAAATGTCCACATTGCCAAAGGCACCAGGGTGACCGCATGAGATGACATATATCAAGTTCATTTGTCATTGCCAGCAATTAACTGAGAAATGAGGCGCTGTTACCATGCAAATGGCACAAAATGAAGAATGGAATTTTAAGCCACTAGTCAATATAGTGCTTAGTGATTTCTCTATTAATTTTTCGTATTTATGTATTTTTGATCAATGCTTTTCTTTTAAAAAATGATGTGTGTGTATGTGTGTGTGTGTGTGTGTGTGTGTGTGTGTGTGTGTGTGTTCACATGACATGTGTTATGGCAGGCATGTGTGGGGTCAGAGGATAGCCTCGGTGTGTTGGCCTTTTCCCATCTGGTTTGAGACAGGGTCTCTTTTGTTGTTTTTAGCTCTTGAAAGGCAAGATCAGCAGGACAACACTCTACTGAATTCTCCTGACTCCGACTCAAGCTCCCATTGCCTTAGGAACTTTGGATTACAGATACATGGGCCACTTTCATGTCTGGCTTTTTCATGGATGCTGGGGGTCTGAACTTTGGTTATCAGGCTTGTGAAACAAGTATCAGTCTCCCTGGAACCTATGTTTTTATTAAAAATAGTAATTTATGGAGGTAGAGAGATGACTTTGCAGTTAAAGGTGCTTCCTTGCAAAGCCTGTTGACCTGGGTTCAATTATTCCCCAGTATTTACATAAAGTCAAATGCACAAACTGGTACAGGCATCTGGAGTTCATTTGCAGTGGTAAAAGTCCCTGGCATGTGTGCATGTATGTTCTCTCTCTCTCTCTCTCTCTCTCTCTCTCTCTCTCTCTCTCTCTCCTTGCAGATAAATAAATAAATTATTATTTTAAAAATATCAGTTTCTTATCATTCTATTTGATATCTTCTATATGGAGAAATTCAAGTGCCATTTTGGGTCTTGAATTATTTCACATTTTGTGTTTATTCATTTCCTGCTGGCTTTCAACACGTTGCTGTTAGAACAGAGAATTAATATTTGTCTTTTTGATATTTGTGGTTTGTGTCTCTTTTTAGCTAAATTCAGTTTAGTGAAACTCCAACTTTTTAAAAATACTTTTATTGACAACTTCCATACATATACACAATGTTCCCTGAGCATAACCTCTCCTTTGCCCCCTTTCCTATTCCCCTACCCACAGTCCTTCCAACTAGCTCTTCCTCTATTGTGATGTCATCATCTCCTATTTATTACACAGGTCTGATGTAGACAGCATTAGTCACTGTGAGGTCGTGAATGTCATGGCCATTGTATCTGGAAGACTGAATTGTAATACACTCCTCCCTTCCTTTGACTCTTAGGTTCCTTCCACCACCTCTTCTGCAACAGTCCCTCAGAAAGATGTCTCAGTGCTGAGCATTCTACTGTCACTGCTTCTCAGCACTTTGGTGAGTTTTGAGTCTGCTCAATAGTGATTGTCTCCTGAAGAGAGAAGTTTCTCTAACCAAAAGTGAGAGTAGCATAATATATGGGCCTAACCATAAATATTTAGAGGGCAGTTTGGTGTGCAAAATATATTCATTTAGCCAAAAAACAATGGTAGCTTCCCCTATAGGGCTTATGACCTCTTCAGCCTTAGGCTTTTCTATTGTTAATATCTTTATTATCCATAATTAGATACATTGCATGAGCAAATCTTATGATGGTACCCTCATTTCCCTCTTCCCTGTCCCAACCCACTGGGGGCCCTCCTCAGTGGGCATACTGATCAGTCCATGGGGTAGGGGGTTATGAAGCACAGGAGGTAGCCAGGTTCCCTGCCCCCCTTTGTGTATTGTTGCTGAGGGGGGCAATGTCTCTGAATATTCTTCCCCCTTGTGGCTCTTACATTCTTTCTGCCCCCTCTTCCACACAGTTCCCTGAGTCATGGTAGGTGAGTTTTAAGTCTGCTTTATTGCTGATATCTTAAGTGTTTCTGGACTTTTGCTTTGGGTTGTGTTGGATATCTTTGGTGTCTGTATCTTTGACCTTTCATGGGTTATCAGACTTGCTGTGCTGATAGGTCTCCTGTTTATCCTGTCACTTTCTCGACAGGTTTCATTTAGGGTCTACACCAGAGGCCTGGGAAATTCCCACTAGCAGAGAATGACAGCCATAGACTTTTGATTAGGTTTCCCTTACTAGGCATGAATTTCCTCCTATGGAGCTGGCCTCAAATCCAATCAGAGTATTGGTTTTCCCCTTCACAGACATGGCACCATTTCACCAGTTGGCAAATTTTGCCTGGCTGGGCAGCCATGAAGTTTGCAGGGTCCACTGCTGGTTCACACCAGTGATGACTTTTCCTCTCCAACAGGCCACACAGCTCTTTCCAGCATCTGAAGCTAGTCAATAGAAAGGAGGTTCTCAGCTCAGCTCCAGCTTGATTTCTCAGTGTTCTGGAAAATCCAACTTTAAAAACAATTTTCTCTTGTGCCTCATTATCACATTATTAACCCTTATTTAGCAGTCTCTTTAGCAACAAGATAATTCCTCACAGCATGAAGAAGTACACTGCCACTCTGCAGAGCTCACTTACAGACAGAAACCAGAGGCTTCTTCTGGAGTATCATGTCAGCAGTCCAAGTGACCGTAATGTCACTCTGGCAAAAATGCTGCATTTTCAAGGTGTGTGGGGTTTTTTTGCTTGTTTTTTTTTTTTTAGAAAATTAAGATAAAATCTTATCATCATACCACCACACATATTTCAAAATTTAAACATCCAAGTGCTTTTTCCACTCAGGAAATTGATATTAGAAATTTTATGATTGTGAAGAGTTGTACTAAATCACTAATTGTTGCAGTCAGCTTTCTCTGTTGCTGCACAGAAAGAACCCAAGCAAAAGAGGCTTGTGGAGGAATGGGTTTATTAGGTTAACAGACTCCAGGAGAGACTCCATTCTGGCAGGGAAAACGATGGCATGAGCAGAGGGCTGGACATCACCTCCGCCAAACACTGCAAACAGCGGTAGGAAGGTGTGCCAAATACTGGCAAGGGGGAGCTGGCTTATAACCCCATAAGCCAGCCCCCAACAACACAGCTCTAGCGAGGTTCTAATACCAAACTGCCATTGGCTGGGGGTTGATCATTCAGAACACATTCATTTGTTTGTGGGGGACACCTGGATCAAACCATGACACTAATTTTTACAGAAATTCTAATATGGTTCTATGTAGACAAGATAGTAATTGAATACCTAACTAAAAGATATAGTTTTGTTATTTTTTAAATGTTATTTTATACCAACCCTTTTTAATGATGTCAAATAATTATGACCAGATTAGAGAAGGTTAATCAGCAAAGAAAATTCATGTTCAATGTCTGTAATGGCAATATTGCTAAAGTAATACATAAATAAAAGGTACACTATTTTGAAATAGCCTAGTGACTTAGGACAGAAAACTAAGGTCCCAGTGTGTCAGAGGAGATGAGAAAGTACAGAGGGGAACTGTTTTCTTGCTGGTAGCCAGCAGAGAAAGATGAGAACAGATCAATGCCTCTTTCATCTTTTTTTCTTTGTCCAGTTTTTAAAGAGAATGTTTCAGAGATACAGCCCTATTACATAAGGTCTGCAAAAATATGCCAAGGGAAATTTGGGGGGGGGTTGATTTTTTGAGGTAGGGTCTCACTTTAGCCCAGGCTGCCCTGGAATCCACTCAGGGTGGCCTGGAACTCACAGCAGTCCTTCAATCTCTGCCTCCTGAGTGATGGGATTAAAGGCATGCTCCACCCTGCCTGGTGCAAAGGGGAATTTTTAGTAATAATAGAGCATTATGTAAAAGGGGAAAATAGAAACAGGGAAAGGAGGAGCAGACAAATATCATGCCTTGGGTATGAGGACAAAGAGAGCTGCCAGTGGGAATGACTACAAAATGACAGAACAGTGAGGAATGAAGATACTTACAAACCACAATGTCAAGTTGAAAGCAGCATGTGAGCAATTTTATTTTATTCTCTCAAAAGACATCCTCAAATTCATTATCAAGCACTGGAAAGCTAGGAAAGAAAGCTGCTGGCCACATCCCCAGAAGCTTGTAAGCTGCTCTTGAAAGGTATCTACCTCAACCCATGACTGCGTCCATCTCCTCCCTGGTCTAGAATTTTAATCCTTTCTCTCATTCCAAGGTAACCAAAGGAATGTTCGCTTTAAGTCATAGTTCAAACTTTGGAGATAGGGGAGAGTTCCTGAGGAGTGTTTTAGTCTAGCACAAAGGAATTGATCAAATTAACTGGCACCTCTTGAAAGCACTCAGAGCCTGATGCAGCCCACAGGAGAGTACTTGTGGTGAGGGAAGTGTCTGCACTCCTAAGAGCCCCTTCTGAGTATGAATACCTGAAAACAGCTTTCTATGACATGAAGGCCCGAGGTGTCATCAGATGAACATTCCAGAATAGGGTGTGGTACACAAGGTAACAATATGAGAAAGCAAGATGGACACATTTTTTAACTTCTGTTTTTCATAGAGCTTCCTTGATTTCTGTGGACAGTTGAGTCCCCAGAGGTCTAGATGGGCTTTGTCACTGTCCTCCAAAGCTGTTCTGAAACTTAATATTCTTCCTAAAACTTACTGTCTGGTTTAGTCTGGTGATGGGGCATTCTTAACCATCCTCAACCAAGTATTAGGAGTAATGACTTAAGAGATGAGCATGCTCACTGGATTCTCTCCGAGAACTGATTGAGGTCATAATCAATTAGTTCCACTCTGAAATCTACAGTAATCTTAAGTCAGGGTCAGCAAATGGTATCTGAGTTATTTTCTCATTGCTGGGTCAAAATACCTGACCAAAAGCAGTTTATGGGAGGAAAAGTTTATGTTGCCTTACAATTCCAGAGGGTAAAGCCCATCATGTCAGGGAAAATATGTCAGAGAAGGAATTCAGGGTCATATCATTAGATTATCCAAAAGGAAGTAGAAAGAGAACAGCAAGAGAAAGTAGACTTTAAAACGTCAAGGCTCATGCCCATTGACATACTTCCTCCAGCAAAGCTCTACCTTCTAAGAGTTCTGCAACCTTGTAGAAAAAAATATCTGAGGATTAAGTATTTAAGCACATGAACTTATGGGGGACATTTTATATTAGACCACTAAAATGGGCATGATCGTTTTAGTCCACATTGGGGGATGAATCCTCTGGAAGGGCATTTGGAGGTGGAAAGAGACCTTAATTAGTTGAAAAGAGCTAGATGGAGAGGAAGGAGAAGACAGTGTGAGTCACCATCTATCCCAGGGAAATACTGATGAAGGTGAATAGCAGATAAAATTTAATGGCCTAAATGTTTTATATTTTTAATATAGCTAGAAAAAGTTAATATGTCATTATGGGAACAAAAAAAGCACTAACACATAATTCAGTTCTTAGCAGTAATTTTGTATTTGTTTTCTGTCTCAAAAGTTTAGCAATGCTTTAATTTGGTCTGAATTTCTTTGCCTTCCAATTGGAAAGCCAAAGCTATGTTCCTCTCAAAGTAGCTGAGATTTTAATTCAGTATACACTATTTACTAGATGCCAGGGCTCCCATATAGGGTTTCCTTCTTTGAATGTTAGTGTGTTCTCAAGGGTCCTTGCCATATCCACTTCTTTCTCAATTGGAAAACTGCTTCTTGGACACATGCTGTGGAAGGCAATAGGCTTGTACCTCTCTAATTATATTGTGCTAACAATGAACAAATTGGTACAAAAACAATAAATGTGAGTAGTACACACATTTTTGACAGCATCCCTATAAAGTGACATTATCATCTACAGTTGTAACCCGGGGACTATCAAATGTCTAAGCTATTACATGGCTGAAGAGCAATGAACAAAATGTTCATTGATTGCCACTCTGTGTTCTCCATCAAACAAGTGCCTTTAACCACTCAGCTATCTCCTCAGCATATGTGCTGTCCATCACACAGCATGATAGTCCCTAACAGAGATAGTTACAGCAACAATTCAGGAATAGTGCTATGTACTAATGTTAAGAAAAATGGGTAATTCAGGGTATTAATAATAGTCACCAGTAATTGTAATGTCACCTTTTACTGATGGAAAAGTTAAGTACCAATGATAAAGTTTACCTTTCAAAGAATGTTTGTGATATAAGAGGCCTGGGGAAATAAAAAAGTTTGTAGCAAATTATAACCTACATAGAAGCTCTAGAGGCATTATCAGAATGAGATCCACACAAAGGATTTTTTTCCTCATTGCTTTTGCTTGTTATTATTCAAGAATTTATGCAGAAGGTACCTTAACAATTTATAAACAAGCAATGTACTTTTTTCTTAATACAGTTATGTGAAATGTAATAACATAGAATAAGCCTTCATTAAACCATGTCCAGAATTTAGGACTAAACCAGGTTGCCTACTGAATAGTCAAATCCAGTTATAAGCAGTAGTTTAAAAGGCCAACACTCTTTTAATCT